>CM050919.1:28757388-28882388 GCA_027742785.1 Vigna reflexopilosa
TATATATATATATATATATATATATATATATATATATATATATATGATTCGTCTGAATTCTCGTGCTCATGTTAATACATCCTTATTAAAAAGAAGAAAAACAAAAACACCAAAAAAATTTCAGGATAAGAGATGATGTAATTTTCTTTTCTTAATATGAACTTAATTGAGTAAAAATAAATATAAGTCAATTGAGTAAAAAATAAATATAATAACTAAAACAAATCAAATATTTAAATATAAAAACTAAATTACTAATTAAACTTAATAATAATAATTTCATTTTATTTTAATATAACTTTAAATAATAACTCAAATTTCAGTTTAACATAATTTACGTTAATAAAATTTTATTTTAAATTACTTTTAAAATAAGAAGATAAAATTATAATATTATAATTTTATTAATTAAAACATTTTCTTAATCTATCAAATTAATCATATTAAAGAGAAAATTTCCTTTCATTTTTTTTTATTTCTCATCATTTTTATCTTAATCACACAATTTCATTTTTACTTTTCCTTCTTCTCAAATCTTAAGCAAACATTCTGAATTTCATTTTCCGAAATTCATCTTCAATCGATTTTAACATAGATGTTTTATACTTTTAACTGTTTTTTATAAGCATTTTTTATTTTTTAAACACAATTATTTTCAAAATATGTTAGTTTTTAAAAACAAAATTAAGCATAAAGAAATCGGAAGAAACTAAGTTTAACTCCGTTAGACGCTGTCTTTGTTGATCAGTTTTGGCGGTTTTCTTTGTTGTATAATTTGAAAAAACTATTATAGTGTGCGTTTGATGTAATACTCGAAAAATATTACAAATATATGTTTTTAACATAAATTTACTTATAATGTATTAGATTTAATATTTTGTACTTGACTAGTACAACTTGATGTTTTGGTCACAAGTTACATATTACATTATTAATCTTAAAAATAGTATAAAATGGTGAAGCCGTCAATTAAAATTTAATGTCATAAAAGAACGTTTACAGAGGACAAAGATCTTCTAGAAAACACCAACATCCTCATCACACCAATTCGATAACATCAATATTTCCAAACTCAAAAATTATTTTTTATTGTTGGTATTATCTTCATTGAATTCCTCTTCCCAAAATAATAAAAAACGAATAAATAAATAAATGATGATACACAGATATTACTAGTCTTCACACACCAAAGTAAGACGACAGACCAATGAAACATGTTCACATCGTCAGCAAGGGGAACTGTGACCTTCCAAGAGTGACAGTCAGTGACACGAGTTAAAGTGCATAAAATCCAAAACGCGAAAGGCGTGAGCATAGGGCGTATGAGGTAGGGTCGCTTTAGTGCGGCCGTTCGTAGATTTAGACTGACACATGGATGCCTACAATTGGAAGGAGCTTTGGATATTATGCGCCGCCGGGCCCACAGACATCTGTTTTCCAACCTCTCTTTCTTCTGGTTTTGCTTGTGTGCAAATTTTTTTTTATTCAAACAACGGTTAATAAAATTATATCTCAGTATCCAAATTTTTGTAGTCTGTTTTGAGAAGGCTAATAAATTATTTATTACCTTATTTATTACTTTATATATTTTTATCTGTTGGATAAACTATTTTAAAGTAATTTTTTATTTTAAACATATAAACTACTAATTAATTGTATTAGTCTATAACTTATAAATTTTTTATTTTATTTTATTATTATTTTTATAATTTAGGTTTAATTAGTATTTCAGTATTATCATATGCCGTTGTTTTTATTTTATTTTTTATCTTTTGTTTTTTCTTCATCTTTTACGGTCACTTCTTCTTTTAGTATACAATTTGGATAATGATACTTTGATAATGTTTTTGACAATATTTTAACATTATCTACTTATTATTCTGTGATTGGTGCAAAATTACTCCACAAACAATAATAATAAGGTTTAATCCTTTCGGACATCCCTATTTATGTAAGGTTGTCTCAAATAGGTCCTCATATTTATTTTTATCTCAATTAGGTCCCTGTTTCTGTAAAATTGAGTCAATCGGAACCTTGTCCTTAATTTCAATGGACGGTGTTAAATTTACTGAGTCGTGGCATGCTGACAAGGCAAATTTTAATGGTGTGGCACACTGAGATTGTATTAGGTGGAATTTAATTATGTATTAGGTGAAATTTAAAGCATTGTCTTCTTCTTTGGTGTCCTCTTCCTGTTAGGGTTTTCGAAGTTGTAGTGATTTCACACAGATCATTCAAAAAGTATTTTATCTTTTATGTCAATCAGCCACCAGCAACCAGTGTCTCAGTTCCGTTCATCCAATACAACATAAGGGGTTTATATATTCCAGAATCTTCAAATCTTAAACAGTAAATCCTCTTCCTATTGGGTAATCCGGTTACCTTGGAAACTGCATCCCAAAGAACTGAGAAGCTCAACCAGATAGAGAAAACTAGAATTACAGCACCTCTAAGCTAAAAAGAATACACCTTTCAAGACGCCTTTGGAGGCCAAGAAGTGGAACTTGGGGACAAGCGTTCAAGAAATTAGGAACAAAGTACACACATTTCATGTCCTACTACACATTTTTAACACTTAACTAAGAAATTAGGAAGAGAGTATACGACTTTCCTCTTCCCAATTCCCCTGAACCGCTTCTACGATCGATCAATGTTCAATCTCTGATTCAATTCCAAACTCTAACCCTATTAATTGCATTGCCCTCTTTTTCCCACCCCTACAATGGCAAATGTCTTCGTCGTTGCGGAGTGGCAGCTCCTCTACAACCGCTACAATCGCTACTACCGCAAGCCTGATCTCTACCATATGCTGTGGAAGCACGTCGACCTCGCCCGCACCAAGGTCGTCGTTGCGCCCTTCGGCGGCCCGGTCGCCGTCATCCGTGATGACTGCAAGATTGTCCAGCTATACGTCGAGTATGCCCTCCGCAAGCTTCGCCTCTTTTCTGCCTCCGGCGGCCGCCTCATTGGAATGTCCTAGACTGACGACGTCCATGCGAACTTGATTGAACCAAACCTCTCTCTAGGAAGAAGAGTGCTTCGAGGACAACGTTGCAAATTGTGCGTTTTGGGGGAACGACTTGGTTTACATCACCGAAGCGAACCAACTTTTCTGCATCGCGAATTTCAAGAACCCAAGGACAGTGAAGCTCGTGGATCCCCTGATCGATGAGATGCCTCATTGCTAAGCACAGGTGATGTTGTGGTGTTTGTTGTGGAGGAGGATGGCATGCTAAGACTCGGGGAGGGAGTTCTTCGTGGATCGCTGCAGAAGATGGTGGTTTCACCCGAGGTTGTTAGTGGAGGCGTACCTGGGAGCAATGGCAGTGGAAAAGGTGCTGAAGTTGGTGGAGGACGTAGCTTGCGTGAGGGATGTTGAACAAGGTTCTGAAGGTGTGTGGCAACGAAGATTAGGTTTAATTATTTTGTTAGAAGTCATAGTATAAATTAGGTTTAATTATTTAAAACTTGAAATAAAATAAATTACACAACCACGTGCCACGTCATTAAAATTTGCTTCCTCAACATGCCATGACTCAGTAAATTTAATGCCGTCCATTGAAATTAACGGCAAAATTCCAAATGACTCAATTTTATAGAAACATGGACCTAATTGAGATAAAAATAAATACGAGGTCTTATTTGAAACAACCCTACACAAATAGGGATGTCTAAAAGATTAAACCTAATAATAATCATAAACACTAACATGGACAAATTACAAAATGGTACATGTGGATAATGTTAAAATGTTGTCAAAGTATCATTATCCATACAATTTACACGTATTAGAAAACTTTTACTCTTCCCATGTTCCTTCCATCGTTCTTAATGTAACAACTATAGTAGATTTCATGTCAATTTTTTTTTTCTATTGGTGTAGTTGGTTTCTTTCTTGTTGTGTTGTGGTTTATTTCATTTGGCTTAGCGCTTCTTATTCATTTATGTTGTGAATAAGTAAATATAATAAAGGACAACATATTATACTTAATTTCATCTTATGATTTGTCATACTAAAAATCATATAGTCCAATAATTAATGTTATTTAAGTGGAGTATGATGGAAGACGGATGGTTAATGATAAAAGAAGGTGGAGAGAGAAGAAAAAGAATAAAAAAAACTGACACCTCAATTTAATCAAAGAGGGTGCATTAAATCTGTTAAATAAAATGAAGAGTGAATTGAGGACAAAACAATTATAGAGCATATTGAATTAACCCGATGAATATTATGATCAAAATACTAATTAAACTTGAAATTTTAAATATTTTTATTATCTTTAATTTATTTTTTCTTATTATTATCTAATTTTATTTTATAGGGACAAAATCTTTAATTTTAAATTAAAATTGAATTAAATATTTGTTTTAATTATTTTAATATTTTTAATATTAAATGAGATACTTTTTAATTTTACACAAGTCAAATTAAAAAATTTCACCTTTTATACTGAAACGACTAATAATTTATTATATGTACACTGTGAAAATTATGAACAATAAAAATGATAGAAAACAAATTCAAAATGTACTAAAAAATAAAATAAAATAAAGTCAATTTAACTAATATTCATTGGATAAATTAATGTAGATTAAATTACTTGTCCAAATAAATCATATATAATATTTTTAAAATAAATAAAAGTATTGAAAGTTTATACGAAATTAATTATTTTTTAAAAATCTAAAACTATAAGTATTTAAAAGTTAATTATTTAACTTCGTAGCAAATGTAGAGATTAGTCCAATGTGTGGCCGGAGAATTACGAAGAGAGTTTCTAAATTAAAGAAGAGGATGACAAATGCTCTAACAATGATGACATAAGAAAACATTTTGAGGTTTATTGTAAGACTCATGAAAAATATTTACTTTAATAGTAACAATTTTATTACTAGTAGTAATAAATTTCTTTGTGAATGGAAAATATAATTAATAAATTTATGTAAAAATAAAATGTGGAAAGCTAAATAAGAAATTTTGGTAGTTTAAATGGTAGAAAATTGTGATGATTTCAAGAACATGAGTTCAAACTCTTTTCTACCTTTTTGTTTTTAAAAAAAATAAAATAGTGATAGTGGATAAGCACTCCACATTTGAAGTCATTATTGAGGGATCAGATATGTCAAGTGGTGATTAAAATATTAATATAATAAAATAATATTAAAATAATAAATAATATTAAAAATTGTTAAATAGTAACATTTTTGGACTATAAATAGCCATGAGAGGGAGGTTATTCTGCACAAAGAGAGGAAAAATCAAGTGAGAAATCTTGAGGAATAGAGAAGAAAGAGTTAGGAAGAAATTTTTAGTTGCAAGAAGAGTAGAGGTTCTAGAGGGTTTTCGGGGAAACAAATTCTGAGCAAGAGATTAAGTCTGGAATAGAGGTAGGGGAGCTAACCTTTCTAAGCTTTTATATTATGATTTAGTGTTGTTTTATTACTATTCATGTCTTGAAATTCTGTGTGAATATTGTTAATGAAAAACATAGGTGTGTGTTGTATTGAATTTCTGTGTTAATATTATATGTTGTTGTTTTGAATCTGTAAATAAGAAATTTGCTAAAAACTAGTTGAGGAACACTTTGGCTAAGGAAAGACTTGGTACTTAAGTTATCCATGGTGACACACCTCTCTTTCCTGGAAGTTTATTCGATAGGTTTTTAACTTAAATCCTATTGAACAGATTAAGTACTGTTAAACTATTATGCAAGATACTCAATTGATATAAAATATGTGATGGATTCATCTTTCTGGAAGGATAAGAAGATGTCTAACCGGATATGCCAGATTCAACTTCTTAGTTCCCCATAACGTTTATATTAAGGTTATAATTGTGATGGTAGGATAGAGGAATCTTAAAAACCGGAGTTGGTACATCCCTGATCATAGAGCAGCCCTGGTCAAATCGAGTAAGTTGTGACTAGTCATATGTATTGGCGTTTATGGTGAGTTTGATTCGTCAAACATTTGATTCTTCTCCGGTGACCATCTATAGTGATATTTCAGTACTGTTAATTTATTTTGTGATATATTCATTTTGTATGATTTCTGTGATGATTGTATTTTATTGGATTTGAATTTATGCATCTGAACATGATATGAGTATTATGGGGAAATTTTGTAATGGTATAATATGAGTTGAGAAATATGAGTATGGTATGAGTCTCGTGGAGAGATTCTGTAATGATATGGTATTAGTATATATGTTGATGTTGAGGGTCCTGTTGTTGGAGGTTATCCTAATACTCTAATAATCATCCAGTCTCAAGTAGAGAAGGATGAATTATGTGGTGAGAGGGGCAGGAGGTTCTGGTCTATGTGTCGGTTTTGGACATAGTGTTGAGGACTAACCTTGTGGATGATATGGAGTATTTTGGAAGTGTATTTGTAAGAAGAAGTAGAAGTCATCACAAGTGCATAACCTCTCGTGACCGCTCATTTGTAAGAAGAAGTAGAAGTCATCACAAGTGCATAACCTCTCGTGACCGCTCATCAACGTATCATCCGAATGAGTGTCTATTGGATATTGTGGAATGAGTGTCTATTGGGTATTGTCGAATGAGTGTCTATTGGGTATTGTGGGATGAGTGTCTATTGGGTATTGTGGGATGAGTGTCTATTAGGAATTGTGGTATGATGGGATGAGTACCTATGGTGCGATTGTTGTATGATGGTATGAGGGTGTTTGACATAATTATTATATGATGATTGTTGAGTGTATCAAAGTAATTATGCATGTTTTATAAATGATTTGTTGCATGTTAGCTCACCCTACTTGTTTGTGTTTGTGTATGTGCGATGATCGTATAATTCGTTATACGGGAGCAGATGAAGGAATGTCGTCTGATTTAGTGTCAATGAAGAAAGAGATAGAAGAATAAATTAGAAGAATTCGAGTTATATTTATGAGTTTGTAGTTGAAATCTGAGTTTAAAACATATATATATATATATATATATATCACTGTGAATTATCAAGTGTGAGATTATGGGATGTTACCTTAAATGTAATGCTACAATATATCAATTATGAATTATCAAGTGTGAGATTATGGGATGTTACATTTATTGTGGTTGAGATGTTGTTGATGCAAGAGAAGAGGTTATGGCTTATGCCTCTACGAAGTTGAAGTTTCATGAAAGAACCATCATGCTCTTGCATTAAGCTTGTGATAGTTGTATTCACGCATTATTTATATGGGCCTTAATTTAAGGTGTTCGATTACCATAAGAGTTGAAGCATTTGTTTGATAAAAAGGATTTGAACATGTGACAGAGGAGGTGAATGGAGTTCCTTAAGGGTTTTGACTTGACTTCAAGTTGTTGTACCAACCTGGAAAGACAAATGTGGTAGCAGATCCTTAAGCAGAAAAGGATTTAGGTTAATACCTTGATGGCAAAGGAGTTGAAGCTTGTGGAGAAGTTTAGGAATCGAATTTGAACTACACAAAGATCACATTAGTTGTAGTCAACTAACTATAACTAATGAATTCTTTAAAATGGTTAAGGAAAAACAGTTAAACAATTCTAATTTTAGACGTACCATAAAACTTCTCGGTATTGATCAAGCTAATGACTTCAAGTTAGATGCAGTTGGGGTTACTACGTTCAAGGGAGAGTTTTGTGTTCCTAATAATGAAAAGCTAAGAAAGATGATCTTAGAGAAGGGACAAAAAAGTTGTTTTAGCACACATCCAAGCATGACTAAAATGTATGAGGATTTGAAGGATTCCTTTTAGTGTTCAGGGATGAAGAAGGAAGTTGCTTAGTTTGTGGCTATATGTTTGTATGTCAGAAGGCCAAAGTATAACATCAAAAGTCTAGTGGTATGTTGTAGCAATTAGAAGTTCTAGTTTAAAAGTGAGATAACATTGTTATGAATATCGTTACCCACTTGCAAAGGTCAGTCAAAGGGCATGATGTTATATGGGTGACAATGGATGGGTTGACCAAGTGTGCCACTTTTTGTCAGTGAATCAGAAGTTGTCTTTGGCAAAGTTGACACAGTTGTACATCAAAGAGTTATTAAGGTTGTAGGGAGTGCCAACTAGAATAGTTTCAGATAGAGACCTGAGGCTTGCCTTTAGATTTTGGAAAACCTTGTAAGAGGTTTTAGGGAATATGTTTAGGATAAGTTTAACTTATCATCCTCAAACCGATGGTTAGATAAAGAGAACTATCCAAAATCTCGAAGATATACTAAAAGCCTATGTGTTGGATCACATTATGAGTTGAGATGAATTGACACCTTTGGTGGAGTTCAAATATAATAATAACTTTCATGCTACTATTGATTTAAAGAAATCCTTTTGGTGTTCAAGAATAAAAATAAAAATTACTTAGTTTTTGCTACATGTTTGGTATGTCAGAAAGCCAAGGTAGAGCACCAAAAGCCTAATGGTACGTTGCAATGGTTAAAGGTTTCGGTTTGAAAGTGGGATACCATTGCTATGAAGTTTGTTACTCATTTACCAAGGTCAATTAACATATATAATGTTATATGGATGACAATGGACGAGTTAACCAATAATGCCCACTTTCTGCCATTGAATCAAAAGTTGTCTATGATTAAGTTGACATAATTGTACATCAAAAAGTGTCAAATAGCATACTTTCAAATAGAGACTTGAGGTTTATCTTTAGATTTTTTTAAACCTTATAAGAAGTAATGAGAACAGTTTATGGATGAGTTCAACTTATTATCCTCATACTAATGGTTAGATTAAGAAAAACACCCAGACTTTGCATGATATGCTAAGAGCTTGTGTCTTAGATCACCCTAGGAATTGGATGAGGTGCTACCTCTGGTGGGGTTCAACTCTGATAATAAATTTCGTGATACTTTTAGAATGGCTCCCCATGCATGGAAGGAGGTATAAGACTCCCTTGTGTTGATTTCAAGATAGTGAAGCAACAATGGTAAGGCTCGAGTTGTTAGGTCATACAGAAGGTGAAAATAATATAAAATTGGATAAGAGTATCTTAGAGTAGATAAAAGTTTCATGCTAACCAAGGAAGAAAACTCTTAGAATTAAGGTAGGGAATCATGTGTTTCTTCGGGTGACATCTACCACTAGTATTAAAGTTTTATGCTGACCAACAAAAAATACTCTTAGAATTAAGGTAGGGAATCATGTGCTTCTTTAGGTGACACCTAGGGATGACAACGAGTCAGTTCAACACAGATAGTGACTACCCGCAACACGATCCAAAAAAATAAAAATCTACCTGCTACCCGTCCGTTACCCGCACGGATACCCGTTTAAAAAATACACACGAATATTTTAAAACCCGCGAATACCACTGGATACCTGCAAATACCCGTAAATATTTTAAAAAACTATTTTTATAAATTATTAAAATAAAATTTAAATAGAATTACAAAAAATATATAAAATATAATATAAATTAAATTAAGTATAAATTAAAATTTAATTTTCATTAAATTTAACCTTATAAAATATAAATTAATTTAGATTTTAATTAAATTTAACTTAATAAATTATAAATTAAATTTTTTATTCTTTTTACGGGTAACAGATATTCGTGGGTACGGATAGTATAATACTCGCACCCAACCCATTTATAAGCAGGTATTAAAATACCCGCTACCCACAACCCGTAGATAGTAAATATACACGGATACCCGCGGACGCGAATTTTTTTCCATCCCTAGTGACACCTACCACTAGGATAAAAGTTTTATGTTGACCAAGTAATTAAAGTCTTAGAATTAAGGTAGGGAATCTTGTGTTTCTTCGAGTAACAGCTACTACTATAGGATAGGAAAAGTTTTAAGATCCACGAAGTCGTCTCTTAAATTTATTAGTCTATATAAGATTTTTTTGGAAGATTGGTATAGTAAGTTGTGAGTTACTTTACCCCCTCATATGTCCAATTTGCAATGTTTCTCAATTGATAATGTACAAGTCTAATCTGAGTCATGTAGTATAAGAAGATGATGTGCAAATTAGAGAGGAAATTGTTCTTGGAAGGGAGAACTAGACCAATTTGAACTATTGATCACCAAACCAAAACAACTCAGAGGTAAGGTTATCAATATGGTAAAGGTGTTGTGAAACAATACATCAGAAGAATCTAGGTGGAAGTTATTAAAGGAAATAAGAAGAGTGTATCCTTACCACTTTCTTGGTAAGTGAATATTTTAGAGCAAAAGTTTTTCTTGTTGGGAGGAATGTAAGGACTTAGAAAATAACTAAGAATAAAAGTGGTTTTCAAAAAAGAAGATGAATTATTTTATAAGTAAAAATCTAGCTTATGAATATAATTATCAATTAATCAAATTTCATTTTATAAAGACAATAATATCTATAAGACTATTTCTTTTACTTCTCTTTAAGATTCTAATGAATCTACATGGTTGTTTGAAGATTGGATTAATCCATAGGAATCTTGGTGTTAAGGGCTATAATCTTATTCAATTCATTTATTAAGTATAATAACTTAATCTTTTATGCTTCTTTTTTGTCTTCTAAGAAATTTGTTTGCATAAAGGTGTTAAAGTGTTTGCATGTGACATTATTGAGATGAATCTTTGTTATATTAGGATTCTTAAGGTATATTCTTATCATTGATTAGAGTTCTCTATGTGAAGGTTGATAATGGTTGAAATACCATTATTTTTGTACTTAATTTTGATATTAAAAACACTCATTATGATTTAGAAACTAGTTTGAATTCATGTTTTTGCTTTAGTTTTGTGAATCAGAGAGTTGAGGTTATACTTGATGATTTTATCACTAAATTCCCTTGATTTTGTAGGCTATTGGAATGATTTGAAAGAAGAGTTAAAGTGCCAAATAGTTGGAATGCAGAAAAGTCAATCAGAATACAGAAAAGTCAACTAGAGTGCAGAAAAGTCAACCAGAGTACAGAAAAGTCAACCAGAGTGCAGATAAAGGACGCTATGCGCAGAAAAAGGGCGCTAAGCGCCAATTTCTTCTGTCTCACGCTTGAGCGTCACCGTTGAGCGTCAGTTTAGTGTCGCAGCTACCATTGGGCGCCCTTTTGGGGCACTGAGCGCTAGTTTTTCATGGGCTTGGACCCGTTTTTTGTTATTTTTATATTCTATTTAAGGACTTGCACGTCTTAGAGATTGTATCTTTTGATGACTTGAGCATAGAAACACACTTTTCACCCCTTGGGAGTAGGTTTGGGGATGTGACAACTCTTCTCTTTCTAGGGTTTTTCTATCTCTTTCATTCTTTCATTCCATTGTTCATATAGTTTCTCCATGATAATGGGGAACTAAACCTTATTTGTTGTTGGGAAAGATGTAACCTCTTAAACTCTCATGTATTGAATTGATTTATATTATAAATGTTTTACTTAATTAATTGTTAGGGTTTTTCCTCTTCGCTCTATGCATGCTTTGTTTAACTCATTCAATTGCATGATTATTGATTTTGTCGATATGGACACATATGAGAAAATCTAGAACTGAGGAAATTCTCCCAAAAGCAATATTACCTAGACATAGGGATAGGAGGGTTGCTTGCCTTTAAGCTTCTGTGCGAATGTAATACATAATTAATTGTTGGAGATACAAGACATTGTGATCTAGTAATTAAGAGTAGGTTTTCTTCACCGAGACACTCGGGTTTAAGGTAAATTAGAAAGTGACATTAACATTAATGAAGAAGATTAATTCATATATGCATGCGAGTGATTAGGTGAAATCTAAACCCCAACAACATATTCATCTCATATTTTCAATATCATCCATTCACCCTTGTGTTTAGCCTCAATTGATCAAATTTGCATTCATGTTTATTTTTATTGCATTTGCATTCAAAAACCCCAAAAATTGTTCTTAAGTCTTAATTGGTTAAGCGATTACATAATTGTTTAGTTCCATGAGTCTCTTGGGAAACGATAATTGGTCTTACCATTTATTATTACTTGATACGATTCGGTACACTTGCCGGAGTGTTAACAAGTTTTTGGCGCCATTGCCGGGGACTCGTGGTATAACTATTCTATTTGTGTGATTCTTAACCGATTAGACTTTTTATGTTTTTATCTTTTTATCTTTTTATCTTTTTATCTTTTAATATTTTTATATTTTTATCTTTTCATCTTTTTATCTTTTTATCTTTTCATTTTTTTATCTTTTCATCTTTTTATCTTTTCATTTTTTTATCTTTTTATCTTTTCATTTTTTTTATCTTTTTATCATTTCATTTTTTTTATCTTTTTATCTGTTTGTGCTAATTGGGTGCTCTAGTGTAGTGTTCTTGAGTGTTTGCAGGATTAAATTCGAAAATCTGTACTAGAAGCACAAGATCATCAAAACGAGAAGAAGGAGGAAGAAGGTCGCAGGGCGCGCCTGGGCGTCCCATTAAGGGGGCTGAGCGCCAGACTTCAAGTGCAATTAGAAACATATTCACCAAGACTCTGTGCATGAACTGACTAAAGATATCAAAGAGAATGGATTTATTGAGATTGAGACTCCTTATTCAACGAGGGTAAATATGGTGAACAAGAAGATGCTATAGATAAGTTGGTGTGATGAAAGTAAAAGGAACACCAACATAATCGATGCAGATCGTGCTTAATGGTGTCTGGCTCGTGACGTTAAATAAGTGCTTGTTGAGAGGCAACCCAATTTATGATTTTTCTTTTTAAATTGATTATTTGTGTGGTTTGGATTTGATTTTGCTTTGCAGGAATGACAACATCTACTGATGGGTGCTGGACAACATCTACTGAGGGATGCTAGGAGGACTCAGATGACAGCATCTACTGATGGATGCTGCAATGAGGGTGATGAATGATAACGTCTAATGATGGAGGCTATGTGATTAAGCATCTACTAATGGATGCTACTAAAGGCGTCTACTGATGGATGCCGATGAAGATGAGAAATATTAGCATCTACTGATGGATGCTGATGAGAAGGATTCACATCTACTGATAGATGATAGGTGACAGAGTATCTACTAAAGGATACTATGCTTATACACACCTACTGATGAGTGTTGGTGAGAAAGATATGCGTCTACTGAAGGACGTTGGAGGATTCATGGGTCATGCTCGTGACGTTAAACAAGCGCTACTTGGGAGGCAACCCAGTTTTCTAAACTTGTCTTTTTATTTTTGTGAACTTTATTTTGCTTCTATTTTTAGAATAGGTGTTGATGTACTCAGTTCGAGACTTATATCTGATGCGATGGTTTGATATTGATTTGCGTGTGATGAGTATTGCTTGATGATTCTTTGATATTGATTGATGTTGAGATGTTGCACAAAATGTTGATATATAGGTGGTTGTTCACAAACTGTGTGAAAAGATGCATGATGTTATGATTGTGATTATGATGCTTAGCTGGATGTGTATTTGGTGTATGTGGAACATTGAATTAACTTATATGTGAGGTTTTTAACTCTAGAGTAGTTGTTGTGAATGATTGCTATTCTTTTGAAAGCATGAATGATTTTGCCCAGGTTTCTATGATTGAACTAATCGCTTACTTGTGTCATATGATCAAGGTCATTTTTTATGACCCTTTTCTTAGCCAATGTATGATTTTAGCCCAAATGAAAGAGAGCACGAAGTGTTCTACCCTTTTTGAACCTTAAGCCTTAAAAAGATTATAAAAATCCTTTGTGAAAATCTTTACCTTTAGTTAAGTTGAGAATCATGGTGTGGTATCTTTACCTTTAGAAAGTGGCATTACCATTAATGAAGAAGATGAATTCATATATGTATGAGAGTGATTAGGTGAAATCTAAACTCCAATAACATATTCATCTCATATTTTCAATATCATTCATTCACCCTTGTGTTTAGCCTCAATTGATCAAATTTGTATTCATTTTATTTTTATTGCATTTGCATTCAAAAACCCCAAAAATTGTTCTTAAGTCTTAATTGGTTAAGCCATTACATAATTGTTTAGTGTCGTGAGTCTCTTGGGAAACGATACTTGGTATTACCATTTATTATTAATTGATACGATTCGGTACACTTGCCGGAGTGTTAACAAAGGTAGAGCAACCTATATGAGGTAGAGTAAGTGCAGTCTTTGAGAGTTGAGTTGAGTGAAACACCTTTTAAGTTTAGGATCATTTAACCAAGTAAGGGAAGCTATTAAAATTTTTATGCATGTTTATGCTTGATTGGTATGATCTATTGTGTTAAGGATTAATGAATGGGTATGCTGGCATGACATGTGATTTTGACTAAGTTATCCTTAAGATTCGGTTAATATTGTTTGAAATGATTATGTGTGTTCAATTTTTTGTGACATTGTGTGATTAAAATGATAGCGTGATTATTAAACTATCTAAGATTAATTATTTTGGTCAATTTGGTTTATCTATTATATTTTGACCTTGAAAGGATATGATTTTGAACTAAAGAACGAGTAAAAATGGTTAGATAGACCATACTAACACTAATGCAAAATAAGGCTTCAACATCTCTTGTTCAACGTTTTAATACGAAAAAGCCAACTTTAAAAATAATCGGTGGCATTTTTGTAAATAGATGTTCAATTTACATGTCAGAACTTATGTTTTTCCGACGTCATATACTCATTAGACATCGAAATTCTCATGTTTCAACATCATATTAGGTAAATTTCATGAAAATGTTGAAGTACCTGAAAAATATTAAAAGGGAAGAGGGGGATAATGTTAATGGAAAAACCTTTTCTCAATCTTCTTTGATATAACACTTTCATCGAGTACAAGATTTTCAAGTTATTGTTAAACGCTCGACCTTGTAAATGATTTTAAATAATGAATTCTTTTCATGTGCTATTCAAGATATTCACTACAATTTTTGTAAGAACTTCCTTTTTAATGAATAATTTTTTAGTATAGGAAGCTCTTGTATTCAAAACTAAAATGCAACTGCAGGTTTTATGAGAGAAGCGTTGAGATAAAAGTAAATAATAAATGCACACATATTTTTATGCTGGTTAACTCCAACTGAGTTATGTCTAGTCTCCTCTATCCTTAGAGGGTTCCACTATAATCTTCAATAAGATTACAATTGATTATTCTCATCACTCCTAGTATCCCTAGGCACTCTTAGTATCCCCCGATACGCTATCTAGTTGAATTTCACCCTCTCCTGGTTGTGTAGTATTCTTCATTACTCTTGGTATCCCCAATCAGCATATAACTCCTATTACCCTAAACTTGTTGAGTTTCATCACTCCTGGTACTAGACAATCCTGGTATCCTATGATACATTGCCTAGATTTCTTTAACTCGTTTGAGTTTCACAACAAGTGTTTTAATTCTCTTCAAATTACAATCAATTGATTACTTACAAGTCATTTAGACGATTACTCTCATAAAGAGGATATGTGTTCAATACAGTACATTTTATAAACTTGTTGGGTGTTTCTCTCTTTTCTCTTTTCTCTCTTCTTACAATAGTAAGAAAATATTACAATGAAGCTTGAGAATATTGCTTGACTTTTCTTTTTTTCTTCTCAAATATTCTCTTTGAGCTTGAGCTTTTTTTGTGCTTTTCTTCTAAATGTTTTTCGTGGGATTGATATTCTCGTTGTAAGTTATCCCTATGATTCTTCCTTTGAATGATCTTCTATTTAAAGGATTTTTCAAAAGATATTTGTTACATTGCGCTCTTAGCCTTGAATTTTGTGTCTTCTCTGTCTTGCGTGTGAAGCAACCATTGGTTAAAGTCAACTTGTCAAAGCATACTTGGTTTTTCATTACCTTACTCCAAGTAGGTTGTATTATCTTTCAGACACGTCTTCTTATGAAGAGAACATTCCGTGAATGTCTTCTTTGTCTCTAACGTCCACTTTTGATATATTTCGAATAAAGCATGTGGATGCGTGTAATAAGTTATCTACATATAATAGAGTAGATTGTGCATGCAGCAGATATGTCTTATCTCTTATCACTTTTGTTGTTTTTGAACGTTGGGTATTTAATGACATTTAATGCTTGTTCAAAACAACAAAATGCCTTTTACATTTTCTATCGTTGAGATAGCGTTTATCATTCAAGTTTTTCTTTAAGATATCATACGTTGAGTAAGAACTTCATCGTTGGACGAAGTAAAGATTTTAACTCATGGTATCGTCTAGTTTGTTGTAAACGCTTTTTGGGATATTTCCTTTTTAGAGCTATAGTGTTTAGCACTTTTCATCTTTTATAAGTTTTTGGATCTTTATTTAAGGCTTTTAGAGGATTTAGTCAAAGACATTGTCTCGAAACCTTTTCACTTCTTGAGAGTTCAACTAATTACCCTTGGGTACAATATAACTTACAAGTTTAGCATAACTTTCTTAGACGCTTTGACTTGTAAGTCGTTTAACATTACATCTAGAAGCTTTAACCTAGTTGTTTTTCGTTTCATATAACCCTAAGTGTTTTCCTAAGGTTTTTCTATGTTGATGGATGATTGGGGATTTTGTTCTTAGCACTTCTGTTTCTTTCTATCCTGTTCTTTTGGGTTAAGCAATTTCAGATTTTTGTCTCGTTTAATATTATTTGATTAAACTTCAAAATATGATAGTGTTTAGACATATAAGTCTTAAAGACGATTTTGTCTTAACAAAATTTTGATGCAAAGGTGTAAATATACTCACGTATGACAATTGATTGATACATTGGTAATTTATAAATTATTAGAAAATAAAGTAACTTATTATATTAAAAGAAGTGTCTGATATAACTAATCAATTAGTTACTAGACCTAAAATAATATATTAAAGCATAATGTCGTAAATTTTATCATATAAAAAAATTATGTTTTTTATAAAAATATATTATTATTTAACTATAAATTCAATTTTTTTTAAATAATCAAATTAATATTAGTTTTTTGAAATTTTTATTTTACAAAGTTATATGATTTTATTTTATATTAATATATTTTTTAAAATTAAATATGTTTTTATCTCTAAAAATTGTATTTTATTTTTAAATTAAATTATAAAGTTTCTAATTTCTACATTGTATAAATATTTTATAAATTAAATTATAAAATATTCTTTTATAAAATTAAGAAATATGTTTTTATAAACTTAGGAAATAAATATTTTATAATTTATCTAGAAATAAAAAATAAGTTTTTATAATAATTAAAAATGACAAAGATATTACTTTTTTATTTATCAATTTACTCTAGTGTTATCAAAATGAGTTAGAACTTGCCGACTAACAACGTGTTTGGGTTGGGTTGGATTTAAAAGTAATATAATTGTTTTACACGGAGAACCCGGATTGAATCTCGTTGACTCACTAACCCACCTAATTTAATTTAATTATTTATTATTTTGTATTTCAATATTATTTGTTAACATCTTTTTTTATTGTATTGTAGATGAAGATAAAGAGAATGTTTTAAAGGAGAAAATTATTATGGATTTATTCATCCATCATTCTAATTTTATAAATGGATAAGAAAAACAAAAATTATCAATATTATAAACTTATTTGTTCGTTTTTTGTGTTTATTTTTGAATTATATATTATTTTTTTAACTATTTTTTAAGTTTAACATAATTTTGAAATCAAATTTATTTAGATTTAAATTAAAAAAGTTGTAATTTTTTTTTATTTTAAAAAAAACTTTAAATTAAGAGAGTAAAATACTCTCCTTTAAGTCAAACTAAATCAAATTACTCCTTTTGAATGCAGTAACTTGAACTAGTGTTTCAATTTCACACTTCACCTAAGCATCATTAATGATTTATTAATTTCCTCATTTTATAACTGTTACACCTTTTTAACTTAAACATTTAATAGTTGAAAATAACTCAATAAATATTAAAAATATTACAATAATTAGTTTTCTAAAAATAAAGTTTAAAACATATATCTATAGATAAAAAATAAGAATAATAAAAAATATTATAATATAAGTAATAATAGTTTTTTATTATTTATTATCTATTATGTTTCAATATATTTTCTCTTACTTTTAACTTCTTTTTATCAATTGAGTTGTTTTTCAGATTTAAACACGATAAAATTTCAATAAAAAAGCAACTTTAAGTCTTATAAAGAATTATAGTTTATAGTTGTTAAACTCCAGAATTTAGAAATTATAAGTTAATTTATTACATTGAAGATGTTTATTAAACATAATTAATATATTAGTTGATAAATATAAAATGACATAAAATAAAATAGTATGATAGTATAAATAAAATCTATGTTTTTAAAAGAAAAATATTTTATTATATAATTATGATTTTAATTTTTTTCTCAAACTAATGACATTTTTATCAAAGTTTTTAAAAACTATATATTTTTATTATAATAAAATATTTTATTTAATGCATTAATATTACTATGAATTAAATTAAATTTTATTTATTTTTAAAAATAATTTTTAATTTTTTATTTCAATAAAAGTTAAAATTCTTTTTATACTTTAATTTTTATAAAAAAATTCTACTAAATCCTTAACTTTTATTTCGTTCGATTTAATTTTTTAATTTTTAAAATAATTCAACTATATGACTTTTTTAATTGGTGTTAAATTTTTAGTATAATTTATACATTATGTCAGTCATATAAATATTTATTGTTTAAAATAAATTAAGATGTTATTTTTCTTTTTTATCTTTATTTCTCTTTTCTCATTCATTATTTATCTTTATCTTTTATTTGCATTAAATCTTATTACAAAATATAAGTTTTCTTTTTACTTTATTTTTCTTTCCTCATTTATTATTTATCTTTATCTTTTATTAGTATTAAATTTTATTACGTTTTTTTCTTTATTTCTCTCTCTTCATTCATTCATTATTTATGCTTATCTTTTATTTATATTAAATCTTATTACACAACAATTTTAATGATAGAAGAAATAACATGACAGATGGTATTCACTATTATTACAAAGTAATGGTAAGTATATATATAAGTGATTTAATATAAATTATAAAGAAAATTTAATGAAATACTTAATTGGATTAGTTTAAAAATCACATAATTAAATTGAATTTCTAGAAAAATTAGAAAAAAGACTTTAACCTTAAATAAATAATTTATTATATAATATTATGTAATTAAATATTAATTATTTTAATTTGTATTGTTGACTTTTTTTAGTTTAAACTGCATTAAAGTAATTAAACAATTATAAAAAAGTAATACAATAACTAATTATATTTATAAAATATAAGTAATAATAATTAAAAGAAACAAACAAATGATAAAATATAAATAATATTAAAATATAAATAATAATAAATTAAATTATATATATATATATATATATATATATAACGTTTTAAAGTATATCTTAATTGATAAAAAAAAACTATTTATAAAAAAGTATATTTTAGATATGTGATTATTTTAATAAATTTTACTTTTAATTTAAAATAAAAAATAAAAAAAATAAAAAATCATTTTAACCTTAAAACTTAAAATTTATAATATATAAAAATATTTTTGTTAACTAAAATTTAATACACTTTAAAAAGGTTACTTAGTAAAGGCCTCTATATATTAAAAACTCACAAATAAATTATTTTAAAATATTTATAAGATAAAATATTAATCAAACTATCTTATAAATTACATAAATAAATTAATAACACTTTAAATTGATTTATTTTTTATAAAAATATAATAGTCGATGAGCTTGATCAGGTAGTCACGTCGCTTAAAAAATAATAAATAATTATAAATTTTGAGTTTGTGAAAAAATAAACAAAAAGGATTAACGTACACTGTTTTTGTGAAAAAAATAGAATGTTAGGGAATTATTGAAAAATAGAAAAACAACTTTAAACAAATTCTACAAAATCGAGATCAAAAGTATTAAACCTTCTTTTTATTCACTCATATAAATATTCACTATTATTTAAAAATAAATAAAAATTTGTGTTTTCTTTTTTTACTTTTATTTCTCTCTCCTCCTTCATTATTTATCTTTATCTTTTATTAATATTATTATAAAACAACTTTAATTTTAGAAGAAATAGCATGACAGGTGGTTTCCTGTTGAGTTTCTAGATTTCATGAAATCAGATTATTTTGAACAAATCTACCACTCAAGATATATTAGGTGACACTCATTTTCTTAAATTTAGGAAAAGTATGTTTTTCCAAAGTGTTTCTTTAAAGCATAAATACTAATTTTTAAGTAAAGCAAAATCAGTTTCAAGCATAATTTATTTTAGACATTATTAACTGAAATAAATAATTATAAAAATATAAATATTTGTTCTAAAACAAAACTGTGCACTAATTTTTTTTTTAAAAAATATATGACATCATGAAGTGACAAAACTACTGCAAAAATAAAAGAAAATGGTTTAGAAAATTCTGGTAAGAAATTTCTATTGAAAATGTTTCAGTTTTTTATTCATTTGAAAAGTAATATAAGAAAAAGTAATTTACGTTTTACATGTTTTTGAAAAGTAAAAGTGGAAAAACTATTTTATTTTATTTTTTAATGTTTAAAATAAAAATAATGATACTTTAATAACACTTTTTAATAATATTTTAATATTATCTATATGTTATTAGTCTAAAATTATTTCACAATCAATAATAATCGTAAACATTAATATGAATCAATCATAAAATAATACGTAAATAATATTAAAATATTATTAAAATATATTTTCAAAGTATTATTTTCTTCAAAATAAACGTGTACATAATTTGTTTTTGTTAGAAATATTCAAAGCAATCTCTTAAAATAATTAATATTTATTTATTTTCTTTCAAATTGTTTAAATGTTTAAGCCAGCACACCAAGATCATCTAAAAAGGTTTTTCTAGTAAATAAAAAGAGAAACTAATACCACCATAAATGAAGTAGCAAAGCAAGAAGAGGAACTGGTGACTGGTACTAAGCCAGGTGGGGTCCACTTTTTTGACCCAAATATTAAAGAGAAATAAAATAAATAAAAATAAGAACAAGGGTAGCAGAAAAGTCTTCCACTCTCTAAAAAGCTTTGCAAGTATTAAAGAGCAGGCACAAAACCAGAGCCTGCCTTCCTTGTTTTGTGTGTTTCTGTCTCCAGAGGTATGTTTTTCCTGTTCTTGTTCCTTCTCTTCTCATGTTCAGGCTGATGGGTCTTCGAGTTTCTGTTAAAAAATAATCATTTCTAGTTTTTGAGACTACTGTGATTTTCCCTTGCTTGTCAAGAAAAATTCTGAAGATGGTGGGAGATTTTTTGCCTGAGAGGGATGATTGGTGGTGGAAATTCATGTGAACCATGTTAAAAATTTGTGTTTTTTTTTTGTTGTCTCTGACAAGGAAAAAAAAAGGACAGGTTGTACATGCCATTCTGTTTCTGTTTGCCAGGATTTCTCATTTTTGTTACCTGGATTGCGCTAATTTTTATAGCTGTTCCTACCTAATTGTAAAGTACTATCAATCTTTATCAATTTGATGTATGCCTGTTGTAAATAGCTTTCAAAGTCGTATCTTAAATTGGAGAGAATCTGCCTCTTAATTTGCATTCATCTGTTTTTATTTTTGCTATCTTAGATTGAGTTTTCCGTGGCTTAAACTTGAATTTGTTTTCTGGTGCATAGCATGTTAAGCCTGTATTTGTGCTGTGATTTTTCAGATTCTGCTGAGGTTTTAGGGGAATATATTACATAACTCCATGTGCTGTGTTTCCAAGGGGAAACCTTCTCAAATGGGTCTACTGATGGAGGATGAGTGTGCAAAAGAAGATATGCATCATAGAATTTCTGCTTTGCTTGAGTTTTCTGCTGCGGATGATCTAATTGGCTTCAAAGAAGCGGTTGAAAAGGAGGCTCAGGATGTTGATGGGGTGGGGTTGTGGTATGGAAGGCGTGCTGGCTCAAAGAAAATAAGTTATGAAGAGAGGACTCCTCTCATGGTTGCTGCTACGTTTGGAAGCCTTGATGTGTCTGCTTATATTCTTGGCACGGGTGGTGTTGACGTTAACAGGGCCAGTAGGTCAGATGGGGCTACTGCTCTTCATTGTGCTGTTGCTGGGGGTTCTGCTGCTTCTGTTGAGGTTGTCAAGCTTTTGCTTGATGCATCTGCTGATGTTAGTGCTGTTGATGCTGATGGTAACAGGCCAATTGACTTGATTGTCTCTGTGGCTAATTCTGTCTTCAGTCCAAGGGCCAGGGTGCTACAGGCCCTCCTGGAGGGTACCTGTGATGCTGCTGCTGATCAGACATATTTCTCACTTCCTCAAGTGATTGACCAAATTGAGGAACAAAGGCAAGAAATGACCACATCTCGTGTTTCAAAAGATTATCCCATTGATCTCTCCCTTCCAGACATAAAGAATGGGATATATGGCACTGATGAGTTTAGGATGTATACATTCAAAGTGAAGCCTTGTTCCAGGGCCTATTCTCATGACTGGACCGAATGCCCCTTTGTTCATCCCGGGGAGAACGCTAGGCGACGTGATCCAAGGAAGTACCATTACAGCTGTGTCCCTTGTCCTGAGTTTAGGAAGGGATCTTGCAGCAAAGGGGATGCCTGTGAGTATGCTCATGGTATTTTTGAGTGCTGGCTTCACCCTGCCCAGTACCGGACAAGGCTCTGCAAGGATGAGAGTGGATGCACAAGGAGAGTTTGCTTCTTTGCACACAAGCCAGAGGAGCTTCGCCCCTTGTATGCTTCTACTGGTTCTGCTATTCCTTCTCCAAGGTCCTATTCTGCTGGTGCTTCTGCATTGGAGATGGGTTCAATTAGCCCAATTGCACTTGGTTCTCCATCTGTCTTGATACCAACTTCCTCAACACCACCTTTGACTCCATCTGGAGCATCTTCTCCTATTACTGGTTCCATTTGGTCTCAATCTAATGCTTCGATCCCCACCCTGCTGCTGCCCAAAAGCAGATTGAAGACTGCTTCAACTGCAAGAGACATTGATTTGGATTTTGAACTGCTTGGACTTGAAGCTCATCGGCGTAGACAACAGTTGATGATGGATGACATGTCTGGTCTTTCCTCTCCTAACTGGAAAAATTCCATGCCTAATAGTCCATCTTTTCGTGTTTCTATGAGTGATCACATTGGGGAGTTAAACAGGCTTTCAGGGGTGAAGCCATCAAACCTTGATGATAGCTTTGGATCTCTTGAACAATCAATTTTGTCTAAATTCCATGGAATCTCACTTGATGTTGCAGGACCTCAGTTACAATCTCCAACTGGAATCCAAATGCGTTCAAATATGAACCAGCAGCTGGGGGGCTATTCCTCGGGCCTTTCCACCTCAAACATGGTTGGATCAAGATCCTTCAGGGTTGATCCATCTGCTGAAGGAGCCTCGGTGGCTTTGAATCCAAGAGCTGCTGCTTTTGCTAAGCGTAGCCATAGCTTTATCGAGCGAAGCATGGTGAACCATCATTCTGAGGTTCCTTCTCCAAAGGTCTCTACTTTCACTAACTGGGGCTCACCTGATGGAAAACTTGATTGGACCATAAATGGAGATGAGCTGAATAAGCTGAGGAAATCTGCTTCCTTTGGGTTTCGAAGCAGCAACAGTCCTCTTACAAAGGATTCAACCAAAATGCCTGCAAATGTTGATGATGAGCCAGACGTGTCTTGGGTTAACTCACTCGTTAAGGATGCTCCACCAGAATCTGGAGTCGAAGATCAGCGAAAACAATGCCATAATGGAACAGAAGCAATTCCAGCGTGGTTGGAGCAAATGTACTTGGATCAGGAGCAAATGGTGGCATGATTGAAATTCTCTTTCCCGTAGCAGCTCCTTATTACAACTCAAAAGTTTATTTATTTAATGATTTGTTTTTTGAATTTTATAGAATTTACTTAGACGGTGACAATTTGCAAAAAGAACGGTGAAATGGTCTACCAAGGCTAGGATATAGAAAATGGGCAGGACGCAAGTTTGCTGCTTCAGTAACTACCCGTTACTGGGTTAATTGATTCCATTTTTTCCTGATCTCTTTTTCTTATATATGTTCCATTGAGTTGTATGTTGTAACTTTCCATTGACTGAATCACAAAAATGTAGTGGGGGTGGGGGGGGGGGGGGGGGATATAGTATTCAAATATATATTATGAGACTGGAGATGTAATAATCTTATTTATGCCCATTCTAAATTTGCATATCTTGTATTCATGGCCTATTCCTTCTATTCTCTACATAATTTTCTTGGTGGATGTTTTGTTGTGTTTGTAAGTCATCATTCTTATCAGAGAAAAGTCAGCAACCCTTTTTAATATACTTTTTAAAGTATATTATTATCGATTGATATTTACCGAAAACCATTAAATAATCAAGGTTTTATTTATCATGTAGTGACTTTCATTTATGATTTTGTAGTTGTAAATAACTCTCAATTATTATGAAAAATGACTTGGTAAAAGTGTGTTGTTAACTCTTGTTTTCATACTGCTGCACCATTACAATATGTCAGTCAGCGTGTGCATGTTTTGACATTACCATGAGTTCTGATGCTTACAAATGGTGACTCATTAATGTCTCTGTGCTGGGTAAACGGGTGTTTAAGTCCTTGCAACGACAAATAGAAAAAGAATACATTATTATCAGTCAATATTGGCGATTCCGATTTTTCCCATTAGCCATACACGAATGATTAAGTGGGTCCATTCTAGTTATATCTTAGGTGAACTAAAGTAAAACTATTAAATGCTGCAACACTGTGTGTGACACTTGTAGTGTGCAGATATAAAGATTTGGTTTGTAGAATTTAGATTTTGGGATTGATACATGATCCTGAGCATTGATCTAGCCTGTGTGAAATCTGGTCTAAGCTGACTTGCTGATGCAGTTTTCATAGAGTGTAGTAGACAATAAGGATTTTGTTTGTACAATGGTACTAGGCAGTTTAAGTTACCTTCTTTCTAAGAAATGGGATAGCTTTATTTTTGTTATATGGTCTCTAACAACTTATTGTGTGTGTTTTTCGAAAATCTTTTTTCCACATGCTCCACCCACTCCTTGGTGGATTCTTCCTGCTACCTTTTTTCAATCAAAGGTTACATTTATTGGTTCTTTGTTATGAATGTGGAGGATTGTAAAGCACTAAGAAAAAGCATTCCCAAAAGCTAACGTATTGCACTTGGCTTTTATCAATCTTTTTTAATTTGCTCATTGAACAGTTTCGCTACTTCAGACCTCTAAAAATATTTTGGTTCATGGTTGTTAGACGTGGAAACTTGTGTAATGACAGAGACGCACTGGGGTGAGGAGTAGAAATAGGTTACGCAGCTTTTAAGCTGCTTTTATTTGACTCATTGATCCTCTTAGACTATATTCAACCTAAACTGAAAACTTAAATATCAAAATAGTTGGTTTGTTGGATTCCAAGCTACGGTAGTAAATATCATTGCAAGTTAAATTTGAGCTAAGTTAGTAACTGTTTGGAATACACATTATATCTATAATAGTGATAATGATGTACAGACACAAAAGAAGTTATTGAACTATCTTTTAGTTTACTTAAATAGCCTTTTTATTAGATTTCTTTTAGATTATTTAGAGTCAACTCAAGTAAGTTCTTAAAAAAGATACCAAGTAAAAATTTCAAGAATGATTACCAACATAGTCAATATTAATTTTCTTTGATCTTTAATAATTTAGTTCAACATGAACATCCATGTAAAACTTTTGCTAACATTTACATGCTTATATGTTTCTTCACCCATGTATGTTTCTTTGGTCTTTTTCAAGTAGCTTTTATATTTTAGTTGGTACAGCATTTGGCCTCTTGTGTACAAATGAAAGAGTTTTACTGTTTCATGAGAGACGAAAATGCAGGAATCTATATGATATGCATAAAGAAGAAAGAGACCAAAATCACAGATGAGGTTAAAATACAACTCAGCTAGTGACAAATAGTAAAAAAAGTGATTTTGGTTTGCGTATTGATTGAAGGGTTGATTTTTGGTACTCAAAATCAATTGTAGCTTTAATTTAATATTTTGGTGGACACTGCAACATTTGGACTCTTGTGTAGAAAAAACCCATCTGCATTACACTTGTAACTTCCTCATGGAAATGAAGTTGACTTGCTTGTGCTGTGTGAAGTGCATTTCAAGATGAACTTTGTTATTTCCACATCCATGCTTTTATAATTTCAATCTTTTTTCTCGTTAGGAATTTAAAGATAGAAAAAAGTGTCTCCAAGGTCGCTTTAACATAGTGGATATACATCATTTTGGCTTATTGTGTAGGAAAAGGAGAAAAAAAAACATAGAAAAATCTTCGTAGTTGCCTCTTGGAAATGAATTTGACTTGCTAGCTAGTGCCTTGTCCAGTGTGAATGTTAATCTAAGCTTTTATTCCCAATTCCAACATCAAAATGCTTTTAAATCATCTTTACAATTATTTAACTATTAGTAAGTTAAAGATAAGCAAGAGTGATCATGGTGTGTTTCTGCACTTGTTTTCTTATATTATAAGTATAAGAATTATATAAATAAAATGATGATTTTTAATTTGTTAGATAAAATATATAAAGCATTTTTAACTTTTCAATTATAGTTTTAATTTTATTATATGACATTTTAGTAAGGCTAAGGCTGTGGTCTTGTCTCGTGCCATGTGTCATATTTATTAGATAAAGCTAGATTGAAACACATGGCAGCATTGAAACTAGCAAAAAGATGAACAATCTTCCTTCATGCAAGATGTGACAGACAGAATCAGAATTTAAACAAAACGAGAGGGAGAATCAAAATCTTTTTACACTTCATTGATTTTCTTCTTTTACAAATTTTGAAGTTGCAATGCTTTCAAGGGATTCCCAGCAAGTTGATCTAAGATGAACTCCTGTAACAATTGGTCAAAAATTTCTGACTCAAAATCAGCACATAAACATTCAAAATCACCTTGTTTCTTCAATCCTGTCTCTAACTTGTTTGATTCCAATTCACCTTGAACTAGCCTACAAATTTCTCCCCAAATATCTACACAATCTTGGCTTTGCTTCTCTGTTCTCTTAGATCCTTCAAGTTTGTTGTTCTCAATTGTATTAACCTTCATCTCCTCAATCATCATGTTACTACTATCACAATTCAGAACACAAAGCTTGTCATTCTCAAGCTCCGGTGACAATTTTCTTCTCCAACTCGTATCAACACCAAAGGAATCCACACCTACAACCAGTTTATGTATAATAAGTTATCAAATCTAAAGCTAAATACACAACTACTATGACCATACAAGGAAAATTTGATCAGATCATATCTTCGTACTACTTAATAAAGTATTAACTGCATATTTAGAAACTCGTCAGAAAGTAAACAATTAGTCTATTAATTCCAAAAACATGCAATCTGTTGCCATTAACTTCTCATTAAACCTGAAAAATCTAATCTGCAACATGCAATCAAAGAACCTCTAAATGAAAAAGTTAAAATATTTAATGTATTAGAAAATTGAACACATTGGTTAGAGGATTTAGAATTATTCAAAGTTGAACTGTACTTAAGGAAACAAACCTGTTCCAGGAGCTTCCCGTTCAAAATCAAAGATAGAAACCGGACTTGAATCTTCTGAACCACATTCAGTGTCCACCTTCTTTTCTGCATAACACGTTGTTCCCTTCTTTCTCCTCTTCACTTTCTCACCATTGGTTACTTCCTTGCGGTTCATGTTGTGTGAGAATGTCGCCGTTTCTGAATCAAGGTACTCCTTTTCAAAACAAGCCATGAACAGTGTAGAAGTGTTGGCAAATTGAATTTTGTGTTCGCCATCATTTCCAACATTGGCAGAAGACATGTCTGATAAGTTCCCCTTCTCATCATGCACCTTTTCTCTCTTGTTTCTCTTGAACTCGCCTCTATCTTTTAAACCATTTTCCTTTTTTCTCTCTTTGGACCTGAATTCTCCATCATCACATCCACGTTCGAAGCTGAGTACCAAGAAGTTCTCATTTTCAAGCAATGTTGGGAACTCGCGGAATGATGAAGATTTGGCATGATTCTGAAGACCCTCCTCCATTCGCTTGCATTCCCCCAAGTAGTCCACAGAGTTCATGGATTTGCTACGTGAAAGTGAAGAACTTGATTCAATGGGTCTCTCTCTCTCACCCATTGGTTCCAAACCCATTAATCTTTCCATTAACCCAGGAGTAATAGTAGTGGTGGTGGTGGTAGATTCATTGTCTGGTTTAGTCTTCAATTCTTGAACTTTTCCACCCATCTTTGACATTGAATCAAGTTCTCTTAATTGGTCTGATGGGTGTGTTGGAAGGCCACCAGAGCAGAGAATCCTGCGCAAGATGGCAGTGAGACACCCTGCTGTTGAACTTTTGGAGTTGCACAAAGATGGATCAAAGCTGAGGGTGGATGAAGATGACGGTGTAGATGAATAAGATGGTGAGATCAAGAGCTTCATGTTGAAGGATCTAGTAAACAAGAAAAAGAGCTAAAGAGAATAGAATGATGAAAAAAGTGGAACGATTTTCTTTTTGGATTTCGAACTCTCCAAAGAGAAAGGTGCAATGGTTATGAAATGGGAGCAATCAAAAGTGAGATTTGAATTTCGCTATATCAGAGAGAAGGGTGGCGGGATCTGCATTTGAATGTTTGTGAGAGGTAGCAAGTTAGAGTGGGGTAACCACTTTGCTTTTGACCATTGACAAGTCAGTTCTTACTTCATGCCTATATTTGTCCTTTTATTTCCTTGCTTGGTGCAAACAAAAGCCTTCTCTCGGGGCACGTTGAGGTGCCACTTTTACTACCTTCATTCAAGTTCAAACACTGGGAAAGGAAACAAAGAATGAAAAACGACTGGCCTTTACATATATGGTTTTAGCACACTGATTTTCTAACTATTAGGTGTTTGATTTTTCACAGACACAATGCTTAATTTTAGAATTTACTTTCAAAAACTGATAGTTTTAACTTCGGTATCTCAATCACGACTCTTCTTTTTCTAACTAGTTTCCAGATTGATAAATAATCTTAGTCTTTAAACAGACCATTAGAAATTCAACTTTTAAGTGGTGAAGTTTGTATGAATGAAAATGTTATCCGTTGAGAGATACACCGAATTCAGCTAACAAGAGTATTGATTTTGATGATAGATGCTGAGGGTCAGATTGTGTGTTTGGTGTAACTTCTAAGCATAGCAGTGACAGTATAGTTTGTAGTTTTGTGTGGAGGATGAAACATTGACAGAATGTGTTTGTTTTTTCATGTCAGAGTAGCTGGTAATGTCAGTAGCCTGGCCAAATTCTCTTGGGTTCTGCAGCCGAAGACACTGACTTTTGGTTGTGTTTGTTCCAACATAAACACTGTTTTGGCCTTTGGAGAGAAGGATTGTAAGAAAGGAAGGAAGGTTGATAACAACAGTACAATGATGTGGTAAGAGTAACTAGTCCCCACAAGTTCTGGAAACTCTGTTTCCATTTAATTTGGTTTACAATACAAAGTAATGGATTTTCAGAAGCTCTTACATTTTTGCATTTGTCTTAACAGATAATGTTTTTGCAGGAAAATGTTTATACATAGTGAGAGTTTTGAAGTTTTGAAAACGTTTACAAAAAGACAAAAAGATAAAACCATTACTCAAGTTTCTTTTTCGTTTTGGAATATGGCCATAACTCAAGTTTTTAAATTATGAAAGTTAGAACCTGAAAAAGGTAGGTTATTAATTTGGATTTCAAACTAAATAAAGGAGTTAGTGACGTGTTTCCTTTTAGTTTTAACAACTCCAATCTCAGTTAAAATCAAAATTTATATCCTGGTTAGTTAAATTTAGTTGAAATTAGGAGTACTTCGACTTAAACATGTCCTAACTAAAATTGGTAAGGTTTTAAGTACAATTTATATTCATGTATAAACATCCTTAATCTAGCTAATTAAGGTTTGACGTTCTCTTTCCAATGTTTTTCGTTTATTAAATGCTATAAAACTAGTGCAAACAGGTATTTCTTTTTAAGATTTTGCTTTTGAGCTTATGTCAACGTGGTTGTCATCAACATATTGGAATAAAAAAAAATTCAAGAAGAAAGGTAAAACTTATTTATTAGAGAGAGTTAACATGTAATTGGTTATGGGAAATGCTTCAATACTTTTATGTGAATCCAATAAAAATATCTCATATGTAATAATTTTAAATAATGTGTCACTCCCTTTTCTTCTTTCCTTATTCTCTTATCCATATGGATACAATCGATCTAAATAAATTCATTAAATTTTAGGCTGTGTTTGCATGCGCGGATTTAACTGTTCACGGTGATTTGCGAGCGACGATAGAGAGAGGTGAGCGTGTTCGTTTGGACCGATTTTCGCAGATGGAAAAGGATGGATTTGCGGGATGGCACGATTTTAACAATCTTCGTATAACTGAGATGATTTGCGCGGATTGTTACCCATTTACGCAATTGCCCTGAACCATTTCCGTAATACCCTCTAGATATTTACATAAAATATTACCCACGTTTCGCATATGCTGCAGTGAGATTCTCATTTTTGCTGTTGGTCAAAGGCCATGCGAGTAGGGGTGGCTGGGTTATGCAGAGATAAGGTTCTGTGCTTGACACAACCCTACACTACACTCCTGCAAAGATTCCTGCCAAATAGTAAACATTCGTGCATGATGAGCTGGTTTCAATTAGATGGAGTTTGAAGTTGACAAAGACCCCTTAAAAAGGTAGGGTTTGGTGAGTGTATGAGTGTGTGAAATAAGTGAGTGTATGCAGAGTAAAGTGTGTTGTATGAGGAAGAGCTGAAGTACTGTGCAAGGAGAGGAGTTGTTCATATCAGGTAATTGTGAGGTGTGAAGAGTTTTAAACGTTCTTGCAGGTTGGAGGCATGTGTGTGGTGGAGGGCTGGTGTTGAAGACGAAGAAGGGTGTTGTGTTTTGAAGGAAGGAAATGGCTGGGTGAAGATGAACCATACGTTGCAGAGATGTGGGTACAGGTGAAGGAAGTTAAAACTGAGGGTGGTGTAATCGGTTATTGGAGGGTGTAACCGGTTACGCTGAAGACCATGAAAAGGAAGCCATATGTAATCGGTTACGCACTGAGTAACCGGTTACCAGCATTCCAAAATTTCTGCTCCTGTAATTGAAAAAGCCGCATGAAGGAGAGGAAGGTGGAGGATGCCGGAGCCTGGACGATGCACAACGGATGGCCTGCAGGTTGTTCTTCTTCTTCACATACCGGTATGAAGGTGAGGAAGGTGGAGGAAGGTGGAGGACGGTGGATGATGGTGGAGGCTGGACGTAGTAGAGGATAGGATGCAGCCAGGTGTTGTTGTTGTTGACAGCCAAGAGCTGAAGGTCACGAAGGTGGATGATGGTGGAGGGTGGAGGATGGAGTGTGGATGGGATCAGAGTGAAGGATGCATTATGCGTGAGGAAGGTGAGGATTTAGCACAATTTACAACCATAACCTACTATATTTTTTTGTCTGTTGTAGGTTAAGGAGTTGTGAAGAATGTTGAGCTAGGGGAAGGTGTTGTGAAGAGTGTCTTGGACAAGATTCGCGCAGCTGATGCAATATAGGAAGTAGCTTGGTTAAGGTGCAGTTGAAGGAGTTTGGCAAAGCATCCCGGTGCTATTGTTGTGAAGGTTGTGGGAGGGGGGAGGTAGTGGACGACCATTGTTCCAGAGGTAGCTTAGGTTGATGGAGACCAACGTGTTTATCTAAGTTTATTTCGTAGTAGGGGAAAGGCTGTTAACAACCTCCCATGGTGTTGCAGGTGGTAGCCAACAATCAAGAAAAATGAAGAAAAATGTGTTACGTTATGGCAGGAAGTGAAAGTAGTTGAAGGGAAATTGGATTTCTTTCCAGTTCGTGGTGGTTGTTTTGGTTTTTATCAGTGAAAGGCAGGGAAGTTTTGTTGTGGTTCTTGTAACGGTTGAGTTTGATTAAAGGTATATGATGGTTAAAAGTTTTTGTTGTTGTAGTATTGTATAATATATTGATATATTCCTAATTACTGTGTGATGTTTGGTTTATTAAGGTGAGGCTTTCAAGTTTATGATTTGAAGTGGTCAATCTGGTGGAGAAATTTTCAGCAGCAATTGAGGATCATTAAAATTATATTCAATCAATCTCCATTATATATTGTTAAGGCTTCAAGAGCTATTTCTTCGTCACTGTTTGAAGTATTTATTTATAATGAATACAGGATTGCATGTTATTTTACTTCTATTTTTTAAAACTTATTATGTTAATATAATAGGGTTTTATATTTTTGTATTGTTGCAATGTATTATGTTTATTTAACGTATAATATTTTTTTTTTGTTATCTATAATTTTTTTTTATATATTAAGATATGATATATGAATGTATGAATGAATGAAGTATGTTTAATGAACATATGAATGTTAGATAAAATTAATTGTATGTAATTTTGTTTAAGTACATATAGATGGAAGAAAATCTAGATTTATCATATTTGGATCGTGAAGATATAGATGATGATGTGGTTGGTGTAGACTTCAAGATTATTGGAATGATACGTCAACACTTACAAATAACCACATCACTTGCGGCAATCACAATGTTATGCATTGTTGGACACGCATTGAGTATCTTGAATATGTACTCCACTGATTCCAGTAGTGTAAGAAATTACCTACCTGATAGAGACCGTCGTAGGAAGCAGTTAATGTCATATCTTGTGCATACTCATCGGTGCCGCGACATTATTCGGATGGGTCCAGAGGCATTTATTAATCTTTGTGAGAGAGTAAGATCAACTGGATTAGTGAAGGACGCAATTCGGTCGACCGTGGAGGAACAAGTTGCTGAATTTCTTCATATAATTGGTCATAATGTTAAGAATCGTAGTGTGGCCTTTTTCTTCCATCGATCAGGTTCGACGGTTAGCAAACACTTTCACAATGTGTTGGACGCTATCTTAAGTTTAGAATCAGAATTTCTAATACAACCATCAGGAAATGAGGTTCATCCACATGTGTTGAACAACAATCGATTTTATCCGTACTTTAAGGTAGTGATTTGATTACATCTGTTAATGTTATTTGAAGAAGGATGATAACAAATTATGAGACATATGATGAGTTAATATTTTTATGTTTAGGATTGTTTGGGGGCCATAGACGGTAGTCATGTTAGGTTAAGGGTTCCAAGTTCTGAAGCTCCGAGATTTCGAGGAAGAAAAGATTGGCCAACACAAAATGTCTTTGCGGCGTGTGATTTTGACATGAAGTTCACCTACGTTCTTGCTGGATGGGAAGGCACTGCATTCGATTCAAGAATATTAAAAAATGCTCTTGATCGAGATGATCCGTTGGTTATCCCCCAAGGTCAGTGTGTAAACAATCGATGTCCATGAAGTTATTTAGTAGTGACTAATTACCTTTGTATGTGGAAAATTGTAGGAAAATACTACCTGGGTGATGCATGTTTCATGTTGAAAAACACAATTTTGACTCCATATAGAGGCGTCAGATATCACCTAAAAGAATATACACGCAGAGGACCACAAAATGCACGGGAGTTGTTTAATCATCGGCACTCGTCGTTGAGAAACGTAATTGAAAGAACTTTTGGTGTGTTGAAAAAAAGATTCCCTATCATTGGAAGTTGCACTGAACCACACTATGGATTGGAGACGATGACTAATATCATACTAGCTTGTTGTGTATTACACAACTTCATTCGGGGCGTGGATAACGAAGACTCCTTACTTGATGAAGTTGATAACGAGTTGAATGAAAGGGAAGAACATGATGGGTCTTCATCTCAAGTTAGAGAAGAGGACCATAGGATTGGTAGTAGTATTAGGGATTGTATAGCTGATCAAATGTGGCGTGATTACCAAGCATCGTAGTTATTGTATTTGATTGTATTGTATTTTAATTTATTTTTATCTGTATGAGAACAACATATTATTAAGGATGTTTTATGTTAACTTAAAAAATATTTCTTGACTCTTTAGGTATAAAATGAATAGGGGTAAGGCACCCGCCATTCCGTCCTCTGGTCCTACTAGAGAGTTCATGAAATGGACAGAGGACATGGACGCACGTCTACTACACTGCATGATCGAGGAATCAAGAATGGGTAATAGGGTTGATGGAAGCTGGACAACCCAAGCATATACTAACATAGTTGATCATCTTCACAGCGCTGGGTATGTCGCAGTTACAAAAAATAATGTAAAAAATCGTCAGAAAGTGTTAAAGGATAAATGGCGTGAGGTGCATGACTTGTTCTCTGGATTGAGTGGATTTGCTTGGAATCCAGTAAGTATGACATTTCATGCTGAGGACGAAGTCTGGCTTGACCTAATTCAGGTATTTATAAAAATACTTATTTTTTATGTGGATCCTTAATATACTTAATATCAAGCAGTGTGTTTATTATCTTTGTTGTTGCAGTCACGGCCAGCTGCGGCAAAGTGGAGAGTTAACAGTATAAAACACTACGATTTAATGGTCGAGTTATGGGCAGCTGATCGAGCTACTAGGAGTGGTGTTCGAACTGCTCGTCAAGCTCGAAGACAACGTGTTGGTCCTCATGTAAGTGTTGATTTGAATCAAAATATTGAGTACATTCCAAAACAGTCTCAGTGGACAGGGTACAGAGCCCCAACTCCACCATCGCCTCCTCCATCTGTTGATGAATATAGTCCGGGACAGACTCAATCTGTGCCTTCCGTCCCATCTGGTGGGACTTCTTCCTCACGAGGCTCGAAAAGGAAGGCACCTATGGTGGATTCTATTGATACCCAATTTGATAAGTTGACGACTAGTCTGGATGGGTTTGCAAATGTACTAAGCTCATCAAATGTACATTTTGGTGTAATTTCTGATGCCGCCGTGCGTCAAGTATCAGTGATGGAGGACAGAAATGAAATACTACGTTCCCAAACCGAGATTCTTCGTCGAATGCCCAATTACACATATACTGAGGCGGACATTTATGAAATGTTGACTGCTATGAACATCAGTGATGATAATTTGCTAGAGCAGTGCTATGATTTCTTATGTCGAAACCCGACATGCACGAAGAGGTTGATGGGATTGCCACCACATAAGCGGTGGAACAAATTATGTAAAATGATATCGGGCGGTGACTATTAAGAATTTCCATATATGACTTACTACTATTAGTATCAGGACGCAATTCTGTATTAGTGATTTAATTATGACTTATTATATTTCTATGGTGGATGTAATATTTTACTTCTATTATGTTAATGATGTAATGATTTGGTTGAATATGTATCATTTCTTGATTTTATCGTTATATATAACTAATGTGTTATGATATCCTTTGTTGTTGTTTTAATAAATAGCTTGTTGTTGAAGAAATTCTCAGATGGCATCATCATCAACAAGAAGGTCAAAAAGAACCCGTAAGGGAAAAGAAACTGTCAATGAGGCAGAAGATCCACCCCATGTAAGACCATCTGTAGAGGAACAATTAGATCAGCGGCGTTTTTTCACTCACAGTCATCAAATGGAGAACTATGCAGCTGATTTCTATACAAGAAGTGTAATTCCACCAAAGATAATGAATTTTGATTCATTCACCGGTTCAGGGTTATTTTTCCAACAACAACTTCTTTTTCAAGGGTTGAGCCAATTTCTGACATTAGAGGGACCCTACTATCCGGATTTAATCAAAGTATTTTATTCAAATCTTAAGATATCTGGAAATGGATATTTGCTCACTGAGGTCAACAGGAGAAAAATTAGATTCAAACCTGCTGATTGGTTGACTGTAGCTAACTTGAAGTACGACGGTCAGAAATTATGTTACTCAAATATCGCAGACGATTTTCCATATGACCGCGACATGGCATTAGCTACTATGGTTATACCAGATTTGGAGGGTGGTCAAGGTGTTTTAACCGTTGGTTGTTTGAATATCAATGATCGGCTTCTCCATTATATTATTGTGCATATGTTGACTCCACGACCAGGGAATTATGCCAGGTTATTGCACGAAGATATTTTTATGATATGGGTGCTGAAAAATAATATACCTATCAATTGGCCTCATCACATCATGCAGCATATGCTTAAATGCAAGGTCAGTGACACAGCCCTCCCATACGGTGTCCTTATCACACACATCATGCAATATTGTGGAGTTGACGTCTCAGCCGATCCCAGCACTGAAATAGGGTCCCGACATCACTTTTCTATCAATTCTTTAAAGAGGATGAAAATTGTTTATGTCAACGGTGCTTGGCAACACGATTTGGATGATGATGAAGAAGAAGACCAACCACACCCTCATCAAAACCCTGTGCAGCCTCCTCCACCTCTATCAAATGCTAACATGATAACTCAAATGTGGGAAGGAGTACAAAACTTGAGACATAGGATGCAGGGTATGGAACAAATGCAGGTGCGGGTACAACGTATTGAAGATAACTTGGCAAACCTTTCCCTAGACATGAACCGCCAATTTGCTAACCTGAATCAAAATGTGAACTCAATTCTTCACCATTTAGATGATTAAGTTCATTTTATTTCCGTTAATATATTTCATGACTTCAATGTCTTTATTTTGGTTTGTATGTGACTTTGAAATCTTAAATTATGTTAAAATTTCCCTAAACATTTTAAAATATATTTATTTTACTACATTATAACTTTTATAATTTTTAAACAATATTTTTAACAATTATTAATAATTTTTTTTCTCTTTATAAACTTTTTTACAATTAAATATAACATTACAAAATAACATTTTATAATACTTTTATAAGAAGGGCAATTTGGTAATCTATATTTTCTACCAATTAAACTAATTTTTAAAATCAATCACATCAATCAAATCTTACACTAATTCTCACAAACTTTCCTTCCAAATCCACTCTCAATTAACCTCAAATTCACTCAAAAAGACAACAAAAAAATTACCCTCAAATCCACTCAAATCATCTCCCCCAAATCATCTCCCTTAAATCCCTTAAAAAGAACACAGCCTTATTAATGTTTCAAAGAAATATTAAAAATTGAGTGATCTAAATATTTTTAGTTTTTTTTTATTAACCATTGAATTAAATGTGAATCAAACGAAAACCTACTATTATTTTGTAGTATCTTTTTTATCTCATATCATAAACATAAATATCATTACAAAATTTGAATTCTAACTATTTATTTTTTTCACCATCCAAACTAATATATATTAATCCAGTAAATCTATCTATATTTATCTATATATCAAAATATATATATATATATATATATATATATATAGCAAGCTAAAACAAGACTATTTTTTAGAAAATTAGATCAACTAAAACATTACCAAATCTTTTAAAACTATCATATATAACATATTTTTTATTAGATTCACGTGGTAAAAAACAAAACTCTTTTTTGAGGACCACGAGCCCAAACTTGAATTCACAAATTCAATAATGTGTTTTTGAAGTATAACATATCTCTTTATGAAAATTCCATATATTTTTACGGTAAAAAACAGTTACAAGTAGTATTTCAGGTGAATGGAGATTATGTTTGATTATCTCTTAATTTTCAAACTTTATTTTTAATTAACGAGATATGAGTTTTTCTTAATACATTATTCACCCTAACAATATTAATTTGATGTGTAAATAACATGATAAGTGATTTTTTTAATGAATCTGAAATAAACTTCGATGTGAATTTTAGATTTGGTAAAAATTTAATTCTGATAAATGTTGCAGCTGAGAGTGTGAGGAACATGAATTAGTCACACAAGCAAAGGGCCGGGGCGTGGAAAGAGGTCAGTAAGTTTTAGAGACTTGATCCCTCCACCACCAACAATACTCCCTACACCTCCCCACAAATTTTTTAATGACAAAATGATCCTCTAAATTTTTATCTTTTTACTTTAACCTTATTTATCTGAAACCCTAAATTATTCTTGATTTTCCCTCTCGTTCAGCCGCACTCCCCAACTCTCTCTCTCTCTCTTCTCTCATGAGATTTGTGCTCTCTCTCACTCTCTTCTTTCTTTTGGCGGTGATATCCATTTTTCTCACCCCAACTCTCTTTCTCATCCATCCAGATCCGTTTGGTGCCAACCCATTTTCTCCATATCCGTTCGTGGTGCGATGATCTGGTACGGTGGTGTGGTGAGGTGGTGTGAGTGTTCGTGTTGCGATGGTGTAGCGATGGTGGTACGTCGATGGTTCGTTGGTGGTGATTTGTGGGTGGAGATTTTTGTTGGTCTACAAGAGGTTGGTTTCCTTTAGATCTTTGAATTTAATTTGAATGTGTGTTGTATGTTTGGTTTGCTGGAGTGGTTTGATCGTTGTTATTTTATCAGTGATTTGTGTGTGCGTTTACTGTGCTGTGTATGCAAAGAAGATGACCGGTGGACCAGAACAGATGTCGCATATCTGTTTGGCACTGAGACGGATGTCGCGTATCCGTTTGACACTGAAACAGGTGTCGCATATCCGTTGACGTCACACATCCATTTGAAGGCCAAACAAATGTGGGACATCCGTGATGTCCTGGGTGGTTTTTTTAGTTTATTAATTTATTTTATTTTACATATATATATATATATATATATATATATATATTGTATTTACATTTAGTATTTATTTTAATTTTTTAGTTTAATTACTTTTCTTAATTTAGTTATGGAAATAATATTTATTTAATTATTTAATTATGTTGTATTTTATTAAACGGATCTTACATATCGAATGACTAATATTCCAATATTTCACATGGAGGATTGTTAATTTTATTTTTATTATTTTTATTTTAGTTTTTAGTGTATTAATTTATTATATTTTAAAATAATATATACATATTATTTAAATATATATTTTTAATTAGTTAGGTAATTATATATAATTTGTTACTTTAATTTGGTAATTAAATTAATTTCTTACGTATTATTATTTAAATCTCTTTTATTTGTTTTAAACGGATAAGCCACATTCGCTAGTTTAATTTCTTTTAAGTTTTAGTTTATTATGTTTTAAATTAATTTATTCAGTATTTAAATTTTTTATTTTTTTATAATATGTTACGTAAATTTATTTTATTTTATTTAATGAAATTATTATTATAAATTTAATTATTACTTAATTGATTATTTAAATATGGTTTTATTTAATTTTGTTTTTAGTTTTTAGTTTATTAATTTATTGTATTTTAAAATAATTTATAGAGTATTTAAAACTTTATTATAATATCGTACGTAATTTTATGTAAATTAATTTTATTTTATTTAATGAAATAATGATTTTTAATTTAATGAAATAATTAGTAATTTAATTAAAATAATTTTTGTCAGAAATGACAAGAACACGCTGTGCATCTTATAGTTGTCGTGGAGAGAGTTCTCGAGGGGAGAGTTCTACACAGGGTGAAGCTAGGACATGACCTACAACTTCGACTTGTGGACAAGTCCTATTCAAGATGACCTTATTGCTGAGGATTGAGCATTTGAGGAGGAGGCATATCAGGCCTATGAGGGTCATGTTCAGGAGAAGGCATCTCAGGCCCTGACCACGATGATGATGAGGAGGAGCATGCGAATATTCCTGACATAGAAGAGGATATCGGTGGATTTCTTGGAGGTACACGTGGTGCTTCATTACTGACGCATTTTGTTCAGCATGTCGCTTATGGTATTTCGCAAGGCCGGGTGAGTGCAGAACTTAAATTTTAATTATTAATTTGTTTTCAAATACAATTTATATTAATAACATTTTGTAGGATCGAGGGGACATGCTGAAGTTGATCTCCCACGGTAAAAAAGTTAATAAGTTAGGACCATGCGCCGAGGGAATTCAACACATTGTGTTGAATTCCTCTTTGATGCCTCTCATAGAGATTTGTTATGATTATGTTGATAAGGACTTGTTGCTTGGTTTCATAGAGAGATGACATTTTGAGACGATGGGCAAAGGACAACCTTCTTGTAGTTTAACCTGCATTATACAAATTTCAATGTTAGGTGAGTGATAACTAATTTTCAAATGAAAACACAAAATAATACAATTACCTACACGAAATGACATCCATGAACATGTCCTATACAAATTATGTGATGTTGACTTATATCGAAAGGTGGTGTAGAACGTAGTGGAAAGATAGTATAATTTTGATAATATGACATACACACTAATATGACATTATATTGATTAGCAATTTCATAACCAATGTCTGGTATAGTCATCCACTTGTTCCGGTTAGCCTGTAATGAATAAAAGAAGTAGTTAGATTAAATAAAATATATGAAATAAATACATATATAGGGAAACATGTACCGTCGACTGCGATTGCACCAACAAAGACATCCTCAATTCTTCTAGTCTATCATAGCCTCTCACTAGCCTTGCGTATTCATCACGTCATTCATTGAGTTCTTTGTACATATCATTTCTGATAATGGGCCATGAATCTTTTCCGAATCCCAATGACGCAGCAATGCATCTATACCCATAGTGACCATTAGCCACAACATCAACAACGTCGAGAATGAAAGGGTGACTAATAGGATGAAATTGGTCTATCATTGGAACTCTATTTTTCTGCACTGTATTAGGCTTTGATTGTAATTTACTTCTTGCAGATGATGATTCATATGTTGCATGAAACACGTCCACATGCTCAAAATATGATGGCTCACGCGTCGTAGACCTTTCTCTTCGTTGAACTTTACTTTTTTGTGCACCCTTTGTCTTGACTTTATGTAATGGAAGGACCATTGATGTCATTTCAGAACAAGCAATGACAAGTAACTTCTGTTTGACGATGACTTTACCTCCAATGTCAACCTCATTGAATCGTTCTTCTACCAATTTTAGCTCACCTTTAATGGATAACTGGGGCTTAGTTTCCTTTAATTTAACATTTAAGAAACTCAATCTTCTCCACATTATATGAAATTCACCCAAAGGGATCAACCCAGGATCATAGCATGCTAATTCACATGCACAAGTGAGATCGAATGTACGTCTCAATAAGATGTTTGTATCTATATCCTTTATAAAGGTCACTCGTAAGTAAGAGACTTCTTTCAAATGACGTCTTAATCTTGTTGTGTTGTTGAATAACGACGTTATGAATACCATCCCAACAAGAACACAAATCACCCATACTATTGCCCAAAACTTTCTTTAGGTCCTAATAAGCAGATTCAACCCTGAAAGAAAAGAAAAACATCAACATTGAATAAAAAAAATTACCTACAAAACAACTAAGTAAAATAACATCACAACATACCTATTTGTGGTTGTGTTCCCTAAATGCATTACTCTGTTTATCCAGGCCTTTACAAAATATGTACTGCATGGAATAATCCAAGTCTGATTCACATATTCAAATAATAGAGGCCAAGCACTACAGGCGTATTAAAGACGATTGACATAGTCAGGAAACAAGGTCTGATATGCACAATTCATAACGTTTTCTCATGCCTCCATCAACAAATCCCAAGCCTCAGTAGAATCAACTAACATTTTGCATTTGGCTTTAACATTTTTAAGGATGTGGAACTGACATAATATCTGATAGGACTTAGGGAAACATTTGCAATGGCATTCATCAAAGCCAAGTCACAGTCACTAACAATGACTTTAGGTTCACCCTCAAATGTCAAAAATAGACCTTTAAGCTTTTCCAAATCCCAAGTGAAATTGTTTTGCCTTTCACTTGACAAAAATGCAAATGCGGCTGAGAAGGTTAACCCGGTGGACGTCATGCCAACAATCTCAAGCAAAGGAAATCTGTATTTGTTTGTTTTATATGTTGAATCCATCAATAAGCCAATAATACATCACCTTCAGCACACATTTGTCCCCATCTGAAGATGGTTTACCCTTTAACCTAAACGGACACTCACATTTACGAGTGCTGTATACACTAGCCACCGCATCGGGTTTGTATTTCCGATATTTCCCTTCTCTTTCACATCCAAGTATGACGAAAGTTTTACTTTCTCGTACACAAGTAGCTATGTCAGATCTCACTATTACTACAACAAACCCTAAATCATAAGCAATCCCTCTTACCTATTCAATTAGGTGCTCCCGAGAAGGAAATATTTCATTTGTGGTAAATTTATTTGTTAAATCTCTCTCTACAACTTCGTTGATGAATGAAGAGAAATCAGATATAAAACTAGGATCAATTTGAGAATCCATACAAATATATTTATCCACTTTAGACAATAATCACCTATAAAATTATAATTATGTCATTAAGATAATTAATAATTAATCAAATAAGTATAAAATTATTCATATAAACACATAAAAAAATATTTATCTACATAGTGTACATTCAACTTATACCCTCCACCTTAACTATATTTCATTAAATTAATAATTGTTTCATTAAATTAATAATAATTATTTCATTAAATGAAATAAAATTAATTTACATTTAATTACATAAAATATTATAAAAAAATTAATTTTTAAAGACTCTATAAATTAAGTTAAAATACAATAATTTAATAAAAAAAATACACCTTCAACGGATGTGGCCATATACATTAACGGATGTGGCATATCCATTTACGTAACAAATTCTTTTAATTTAAAAATATATATTTAAATAATATGTATATATATTACTTTAAAATACAATAATAAATTAATAAACTAAATACTAAAATAAAAATAATGAAAGTAAAATAAAAAATCCTCACAAATATCCGTCAACAGATGTGTTGACATCAGTTTCAGTTTCACCTTTATAACATTATTATATATAAATAAAAATAAAATAAAAAATACAAAACAGATGTGGACTTCTACAAATAAAATAAAAAATAAAAAATACTAAAATAACAAAAACAGTTAAAAGACTTTTGCGGATGTGATAAAATTATAAAATAATCTAAAATTATAAACAATAAACTAAAATAATAAAATGTTATGGTAATCATTCAACAGATGTGATAATCCGTGAACGGATATCAACATCCGTTGAAGGGGAAACAGATATCAACATTCGTTCTCCCTTCAACGGATGTTGATATCCGTTGACGAATTATCACATTCGTTGAATGATTACCATAACTCTTTTCGCCTACCTGAGACGAAGCTCCCTCTGCTGCTTCGATAAGCACCACCACAAACACGAGCTCTGCCACCACCGATTCCTTGCACCACTTGCAACCTTCCACCTACCACAGTCCACCACCACACAGACTCACACCACCACCATAATCTCACAAAGGACAATGAAACACAGAGGAAGAAGAAAGAAAGGGATAGATGATTTTCGTGTGCAAGTTCAGTGTGGGGGTTTATTTCTTATAGAGGAGACCATCAGATTTAATTAATGAAGTAGGTTAATGTTGGTGAAAATTTATTGCGGTTAAAGAATGACAAATTTGTCATAGGAAAGTGCAGGGAGTATTTGGTGGTAGTGAGAGAGCAACTCTTGAGGTTTTATTTAGTGGATTGGGTCCTAAATTGCGTCAATGAGTTAACGAAAGGCTATTTCTCTCCCACCTACATGGTTTCTTTATTCACCTCCAATGGGCTTTGGAAGCATCTAGATTGTCCATGGTTTAGACCTTTTATTATGAAATTCAAAATCATGTTTCAAATTATACAATGCAAAAATAGATTTCAGTATAACCTGTCAGAATGTACAATTCAATATACAATTTTAAACTATACAACCTTTAAATCTTTAAATTGTATAATTTATACACATATATTTCAGAATATATAATTTAAAATACATTTATAAATTATGTAACTTCAAATATATTTTGTAATCTAAATCTGTATTTTGAATTTAATAATTATGAATACATTATTTTCAAATTGTACAATCTAAAATATATGTTTAAATTTCAAATTATATAATTTGAAAAAAAATTCAAATTATATAATTCAAAATACTCTTGACCCAAATAATTTAGACTATTTGCACACCCATTAAACTGTAGAAAAAAAATAGTGCATAAGTGCTAAAAGAAATTATACTTTTATTAGCTTTGGAGAAATACTAAATATGGGCCACAAATATGCATTGATTCAGTTTGTCCCAAATGAAACCAACGAGAAAATATATATATATATATAATTTTATTACTTGAAAAAAAAAATTAATACGCGCATACATTTAGTCAGTCATTATCTCGTTACCTTTTATCGATAAAGCAGATTAATAAATATAACTTGTCCTGTTTATTTAGAATTGAATTTGCAGATTAACCAATCAAAATATAAGCAAATAAAATTATCGTTGGATTTATGAAATAAATAATGAAAATTAAAAGCTAAAATTATTAAAATAAAAAACTAATTAGATATTTATAAAATACAAGAGGTAGTAGTTGCATTTCTTATCTAAGTGATCTAATATTTGAATTGTAAGAAGGTAAGTTTAGTGCAAAGAATTTGGAAAAAATCATTTAAACTTATCTATAACAGCATATTCAATATAATATGTTATATGCAATTTTTGTGAGATCTTATTTTATTCGAACTGAATCTCGTCATGTAGTATTATTTTTAAGACCTTTTCTATAAATTGATTTTAATTGTATAGTCTGATAAAATTCTCACTTTTGTGATTTTATCTTTTTTATTATTTAAAAGGTTAATTTAATTAAATATATTTTTACAATATAATGTTATGCAAAATCCTAGTATTAAATTAAAGACTTACATAATGCCACGTGAAGATTCTTATGACAACTTGACTGAAAAATGCATAGCAGATTCTCTCTCTATTATGCAAGTGATTCCTTCCTTCTTATTTCAAATAACATTTAAACATATAAAACAAGATCTAAAGAATCATCACAGTACTTCTTCACTACAAATTAGCATTAATTTAATCCAAAGTTTTCAAATTTACAAGTTTTTATTCATAATTATGATGCTTAATTGAATTACGGCTTTAATTTTAACCACTCAATTTTTTTTATGATTTAGAAGCTAAATTATTCTCTTCAAAAGTCTATCTAATCATTAAAAAAAAATATAATGGAAAAGTGAGAAGACAAAAATGACTCCAAATCGTTGATTCTAAGTATATTTTACTTTTTGGTTTAACAAAATATTTTTAATTTTATTTAATACTATATTTCTTTTGTTAGTTTATACTAAATAATGTCCTGATTTATTTTATTATATTTTGATTAAGCGTTAGATTAATTTATGACGAGAATTAGTTTTTATGAAGATTAAATGAAAGAAGTAAAACAGAAATCCTATAATGGTCGGAAAATGTTAATTACACAAATTTAGTATTGAATTGAGTTGTTGGAAATAAAACAATAGCCGCGTGGTGCACGTGTCTCTCCTCCGTGTTTCTTTTTCTGTCTCTTCACACGTTTTATGCGCTCAATTAACTTATTTTCAAATACGTTTGTATCTCTATTTCACACCCATAAGATGAATTTATATAAGATTTTACAAATATCTTTTTATAGTTTGATTTTAAAAATTAAATTAAATCTAAAAATTCAGTTTCTTAAAATAATATCATAATAATTAAAATTTATTTTAATCAAATTTATTAGAAGCTCAAACTATAATTTGTGAAAGAAAATGTTGTTCCCTAGTTGTTGTTCAAGTAGAATGTGCAAAATACAATAAATAAAGACTCTTTAAGAAAGGGCCAATGTGAAAAAATAGCTTTAAATGGTGAAAATTAATATCAACAATTATAAGGCATCTTAACCATTGAATATATACATAATTAATATATTCAATGATTATTTTATATTTTGCCTATGATAAATCACATCATTCATAGTCAGAGTTTGTCGACATGTGATAAAAATTAATAATAATATTTTTGTCATTGTAAAAAATTAAAAAACTAGAACAATATATACCGTTCTGTCGATAATACTGTATAACGATATAATACTGGTTATGTTTTCTATTATTAATTGAAATTTATTAAAAATTATAAAATTTAATAGGTTTTACCTTTTAATTTCATAGAAATTTTAATCAACGCCTAAAATATGTTGAGTGTATCTTTATGTTTTTTTAACAGTAATAAAATGAGGATGAAATAGTGTTAATAAATGGCAATTACAATAAATAATTAGCTGTAAATGTAGAAAGTTATTTTAAAACAACCTCTTGGATCAACTTTGTAATAAATTAATATCAATTTATACATGAGTTAAGGATAAATTTTTAGAGAAAGTCGAATATAAAATAATTTCTATTATGTAAGTCAATTTTAACTTATAAGAAAACTATTATTTTTATTTTTCTCACAAAAAAGTTTGTTTTGGTTAAAGAAACCCTGAAAATACGGAGTTTTGTGATGGCTGGATTGGGAATTCATTAGACAGAATAATAAGCATGACAGCAAGAATATGGGAGGTGATGAGTATGAAATGCAAACCAGAAATTGTTGTGATAATTATCAAACAGAAAAAATAATAAATAAAACGTTTTGTGAAGATCTAAAAGTAATATTTTAAAAGTGATAGTGGGTTAAAAATAGTATTTTAAGAAAACGTGTTTTTAGTTGGTGCAATGAGATGTGAGAGTGAAATATATGGGTAGTTAAAATTTTTTATATATGTAGAAATCTTTCTTGTAGTAGATTTGTTTTCCTTAATTGTTCTTATATTATTTTTGTAACGTTTTATTTTATTTTAATAGTTTTAGTTAATAAGAAAAGGAAAGCACATACTTATGTATTGAAAAAGGCAACTGTTTTATTTTATTTTATTTTATTTTATTTTACTTTTAAATTTTATAATTAAAATTTTCTAGAAAATAATTAACTGTTATAATAAAATAAAAAATTATTAACTTTTTAAATAATTATAATAATTATTTTTATGGAAAAATAAATAAATTCACGTACGCATGTATTTCACTAGTTGAAATATAACGACAGGAATATTATATTAACACATTTTTTACTTGCATTAATAAAAAACATTCAATTTTTAATCTTTAGCCAGGTGACTAAATGTCTCGTACATCTTTTTGGAAAGGTAAAAGGAATCATAATGAATAAATATTGGAATTATTTGAAGAATAATACATATTTTGGACACATTTATATTTTTATTATATATTTTATTTTTTTAGTTTTTATTTTATTTTCTGTCAGAACCAGTAAAATCAAAAGTCAGAAACCAGTAAAATCCATGCACGTATTTGTTTAGTGGAATTCACGTGTCAAGAGGGGAGCTCGACACTCAGATGACGAACGCCAGGTGTCAAGCTGAGAGGAGTCAGAAATCAGTTAGTGGGAAACAGGTGTCGACTGAGGAGGGGACGTTCGTTTTTGAGTGGGAAGCAAAACTTGGATTTTCAGAAAAACACTCTACTCTCTGCATGCACCCTCTTTTCAGATTTCTGAAGAATCCCAATCTCTCCTCCTTCTCTCTACATCCTCTTCATCTTCTTTCTGAGAAAACACCCACTTTCTCTCCTCCAATCACTATTCCGGGACCGTAGGAGCATTTCCGGCGTCAAGAGCTTCCAAATAAACCGTTCGATTTGTGAAGCTGGGCTGGTAAGTCCTTCCCCTCGCTCTGTCACTCGTTTCCCTAAACATACAAACCCAGTTCTGGGTTCGTGCGTGGATCATCATTCTTAAAATGAGTGGTTCTGATAGTGTTGGGTTTTTTCACTTGTTGTAGTTTGAATTGGCGAGCGTTGACGGTGGGAGAACCTATGGTGCGGAAATTGTATTTCGGCATCTGGGAACGTTCGGTCACGCTCAGAGGTAAGGGAAGCTTATTTAATTTAATTTGTATGCTGTTGAAATGTTTGAACGTTCGTTTAGTTGATTGAATGATTTTGATGCATGATGACTGATGTGATTGAATTGAATGAACGTTCGTTGAGTTACTAAAATTAAAGTGAAGTATGAGTATTGTGATATTTGACTATATGATATATGATGGTTGCCCTGTCTGATGGATGAAAAATATGAAACTTATATGATATGGATTGTATGAAGTATGAAAGTTGATTATAATATAAATGTATAAAGTTATGAAACTATATGTTAAGAAATGAGTTTGAAAATAAACAAGTCTGGTATGAAATTTCTCATATAAAAGTGTACGTTCGTTACTGAACGGTCATTGACCGTTCGGTTTTCTTGCTGAACCTAGTTGAAACGGGATTCTTTCATTTGGGGAGAATCCCAGTTGAGGACGAGTGTCCTCGGGTGGTAATACTATGCCTGAGCGTTCGGCCAAGTACAGTTGTATCTGGATATCCTGTGATAAACTCAATATATATATATATATATATATATATATATATATATATATATATATATATATATAATGGTATATTTCCGTTGTTCGTAAACACTAGTTCGATAGTATCTTATTATATTTATCAAGTCTTTTATTATAAGTTTAGTAGTGCTCGGTCTTACACCAAGCGCTGGTACTGAGTAGTGCTCGGCCTTACACCAAGCGCTCGTACTCGTTTCTTGTATAATCTATCTTGATGAAAATAGTGTTCGTTTAACTTCAATAGAATTTTCTTCTCTACCGTGCTCGGTCATTTACTGGCATTCGGATTTCTTGATGTAAAATCAAATAAGTTAAATATTCATAAGCGTTCGGTTTCTTCATGAGAATTCTTTTAAGTATTATTATTGGAATATCTTGAAGTATCTGTATCGATTGGTTCCAGCCTAGAGTCGTAGTCTTTGGCGAGGTCTTTTCAGCGTTCGGTCAGAGTTATCAAGAGTCGGTTCATATAATTGATTCACTTTGTAATGAACGTTCGGTTCATTCGTTCCTTGCTATATCTATTACACTCGGTTTTCTCTCAAACCGACAGTAAACTTCTCGGTCTTATTCTATTCTGGAACTGGAGACCTATCTGTCTCGTCTCAAGTGTTCGTCCTCGTTCTGAGTGAGGATTTACGTTCGGTCTGGCGTCTTTATAAATTTTTGATCAAATAGGAAATTGAAATGGTTGAAAGTGAAAGATGAAACTAAAATGATTGGTAATGAAAGACAAACTTGAGATGATTGATAAAGAATGATGAAGAAAATATGAGATGAATAGAATGTTGTGGATTTGTACGAGCGTTCCAGGGAGGAACGACTCAGGATTGAGAATTGAGATTTGTAAAGTATGACTGTGGTTATGCTAGTGCTGGCAGTTCATCCTGATGTTTCGTGAGTACTCGTCCTCACGTAGAGGAGGGTAGGTCATGTGTGGAAATGGCAGGAGGTCCCATCCTTAGGGGTACTTTGGATGAATAGGATTAACCTCGGGTAGCAGCTGATGAGAGTATTCCAGTTACTACATCACCCGGGTGCACGAACGCCTGTAGCTACACAAATTTCATACAGTCCGGACAGTCAGTCTAGTACTAGGCTTCGTTTGATATGTATGATGAAATGTACTTTGTTTTGTTGGATTGTTTGGAATGTATGTTTATGCATGAATTAAATTACATAAGCTTACCTTGTGTTTCTTGTCGTGTCTGGTTTTGTATGTCCGTCATTGTCATTGCAATGATCATCCGTGTGGATGTGAGCAGAAGGAGGCGAGCTGCTGGAAGAGGTGCTGGAAGAAGAAAATTTGGAAGAAATTGATGTAAAGACCGAACAGTAGGACGTTCGGTCAATAATCTAGTTAGTAAGGTGGTCGTTCGGTCATGATTTCTTTTACCTTGAGCAGTTTAGTTGAAAGTCTTTTTGTAAGGTCGTTCGGCCATGAGCGTACGCTCGACTCTAGTGTAAGACTGATTTTGGATTATTATTAATGTGATTATCTTAATATATAGATTATTGCTGTATTTTTGGGATGTTACATTTTCTATCCTTAGTAATAAATTAAGTTTATTATCCATAATAATATTTTTAATTTTATATTTTTAGCTTATTTGATTTTTTTTTTCACTATTTTGGTTATAATATTCTTTTTAGATATTTCTTTTATTTTAGTTACATAATATTTTATACTTTTGAAACATTAAAATGAATATATTGGTTCTATATTTTTCTTTTGTCTCAATTTAGTCCTAATTTTTTTAAAAATTAAACAATTTTTTTATTTTCTAAATTCAAAAAAAATTTAATTTGTATATAAAACACACACAAATATTTTTATCAAAATTGATTGTTTATATTTTTACATTATTGATATGAAATATAGTTTTGTCTTAAAAATTAAATGATTAAAAGATTAAATTAAATATAGTTTTTTTTCTCGAAAAGACTTCGAAAAAGTTGATGAATGAATAATTTTAGAAGATTTAACTAAATAAAATAACAATATTTATATTTTCCAAATTATTATCTTTAAATATGTTTCTATTAAGTGAATTTTTAGTGATGATGTATTCGAATTTTTAATGTTTAATTTTAGAAACCTTTTATGAATTGTTAAGTAAATTTTTGTGTAGATGAACTTCACACAAATATTTATTATTGAAATGTTAATTTTTTATAGTTTGCTCATTCATATTATTTAGATTAAATGATTTCATTTTTTGTTTAATTTTGTATAAAATTTTTAAATGAGTTTCTTTGTTTTTATTTGTTTCAATTTAACTTTTGTTTTGAAAACTTTAATGCAATTAAGTTATTTTCGTTAATATTACATAAATAGAAATGTGTTATATGTTAGTTCATAATTTTTTATTTTTTTAATAAAAAAATATCAATTTGTATAAAAAAATTTGTAAAAATTTATATACAAATTAAGTTTTGTTTGAATTTGAAGAGAAATAAAATTTTTAAATTTTTAAAAAAATTAGGATTAAATTGAATAAAATAAAAATACAAAGATCAAATTGAGACAATAATAATAAAAGGGCCCAATTGAGACAAATGCAATGTAAACACTTCACACTGTTAGTGTCACATTACATTGTCATTACCATGTGACACAATGTTAGCTTTGACACGTGACAAATTTTTTTATTTAAAAAAATTAAAAGTAAAAATTAAAAAATAATTAAAAAATTCAAAAAAAATCACGAACTAACACGTGACACTCTTTTTAATGGTATTAGTATGAATCTTATTTAAGAAAAGTTACCGAAAATAATTATTTTATAGAGTTTGTAAATTTATGTTTAAAGTCTATTTTAAAGGTTCATCCTACCGAAAACAAGGGAAATAAATCAATAGAAAAATATTTACGGTTTTAATTTTCTTTGTATTCATATTCTTCCTATATTCTAGTGTTCGTATTTTTATTATTCATTGTTGGAGAACTAAATATCTCAGGATCAATTATTTAATCCAGATCAAATAATACAAATTAAGTTTTTAGATCGATGGTTTGTCAATTTGAATTTTTTTTTCTTCTTTTTAATTTTCATCTTGATATTTGTGATATTAATTTGTATTTCACATATTAGAACTCAAAGTCAAAATCAATTTAATCTTATTTTGATAATTGAATATAAATTGGATTGAATAATATTAAGATTTAATTATATTTTGATTAATTGGTCAATTTGAATCTAATGTTTAAAAAATTATGATTTTTGAATTATTTGATTATTTAAATACGTGGGTTGTTCTATCTTTGATTATTATTAATTTTAAATTTTTGATATACCTTTGTTTTCTAATTTACGTTTATAATTTTTAATATTTGTTTTTGTATATAATTGAGTAGGACTGAGAGACACACTTTTCTACTGTCACCTTCCTTGTCTTCTAACCTCTGACCCTCTCCTCCAATTCTTCGAATCCGAGCCGAGTGGTGGACACCTGCTAAAGACACTCTGGCAATCAAGTCATATTTTTATCTTACCTCTGCAGCTTACTTATATATTTATAGATATTTTATGGGCTTTAAATTGTCGTTGGCCCCATTAGCACCATACATATATTAACTGCCAATATTTTATTATTACCTTAACCCCTCTAAATTTGTTATTATTCTCTTAACCAATCCATTGGCCCAATAGAACTACTGCTGGCGTTAGCCCAATAACAGCCACTGGCCCAATAGTACTATTGCTGGCGTTAACCCAATAACAGTAATATCTGCCCTGACCCACTTACGATCCGACACTCGCAGACCCATTTCACCTACTTAACTATTAACATAAGAAATAAATCGATTTAACTATTAACATAAGGAATAGACCAAACGGTCATGAAGAAAAGTCATTCAGCCTATCTGTTCGATCAAATCCTCTGTACCATATAATCTTTAAATCCCTAATTTTAACTTATATATAAAATTATTTTAAATTGAACAAATTTAATATGTGTTTATTTTTTTTTCAGTGACAGTTAAATATCAATGAACAATCAATCCAATTATGTATTGATTAAAATGGTCATTTAACTTGACCCAATTATTTTTTACGATTAAATTTTTTTATCTTATTTTATTAAGTCATCAAATTGTGAATTGAAACAAAATAAAATAAACAAGTGAAAATTAAGTTATAAAAAAAACAATCTTTTATAATATTCTTATGTTAATATTTATATATATATTTTGTACAGTACCTCAAGCATGTTTCTTTTTTTAGGGTTTATTTGTCCTAAATATAAGAAGAATAAGAAGGTATTTGAGTTTTTAATCCACTTAAGACTAAGCACTTTATACTAATCACTAGTGCAAAAACAGCGTATAACGTCAAGCGTTTAACGTCAAACCATTCAATAGTCAACGTTAAAAATGACGGGTGACATTTTTGTAAATAAATGCAATTATTAAACGTCGTTTGGAATTGTAATTCGACGTAAAAGGATATAAAACGTCGAATGCCCCAGCGTTAAACATCAAAAGGTTAGTGAATTCAATAAAAATTTGAGCGGGAGATTGAAAATTCATTCACTTTATCTTAGCGCGCGAGACCCTCTTCTCTGCTCAAATTTTTCTCGAATAAAGTTTGACGACCATCAGATGTAATCTTTCTTTCATTTGATACAAATTCATGTTAATTTATTCCTTTATGTATGATTTTCGTTTGTTTTGACCGATTATTTTCGTGTTCTTGTCCTTCATAGGCGCATTTTGCTTTCTCTCTCACTTGTGGCAACACTTTATTCCGATGAACCAAGGTTAGTTTTCGTTTTGAAGAACTTATTTGTTAAACTTGTTTGTTGTTATTTTTTGTTGAACTTGTTTGTTGTTGTTGTTTGGTTGAACTTGTTTGTTGTTGTTGTTTGATTGAACTTGTTTGTTGTTTGTCATTGTCGTATATTGATACTATATTACACGTTCATAGTTCATGCTTTACAAAATACCAAAAACTGAAATTTGTTATTTTTTTGCTTTACAGGTCTCGTAGAGTTGTAAAAAAGGATCACAATTAATTAAAAATATAAAAAAAATTGATTAATGTCGTTTATTGATAAAATTCGACGTTAAATTTAACGTCGAATTTTTTAAATTCGACATCAATTTAACGTCTCCAGATATGACATCGTTCTCAAATTCGATGTGAAAGGTCCAAAATATTCGAGGTTGTTGTACGTTATTTTTGTACTAGTGAATGCTTATATAATTAATGTACTTTAAGAGAAAAATATTTAAAGGAGATAAAGTATTATTATTTTATTATTTAAGTTAAAAATCTTATAAATAGAAAAAAATAATTATTTAAAACATTTTTCCTTTGTTTTTTTTTTAATTCTAAAAGATATGTTAATCTTTTTGTATTAGACTTTATATTAGATATCTTAATAAAGAGTACAATATTAATGTTTTTATTCGATCAAAAGTTATTTTTGAATATGTTTATAGTTATCTTTTCTTTTAGTTGGTTTTATGAAGATGATTGCATGCTTAGGGATAGAGTTTAAATGTGTTCTTTTTTAGAAAAATATAAATATCTATTAGTTGAAGAATATGAGATATGTTTAGATTATTGATTAAAGTGTTTTATGCTTTCTTGTAACAGTACCAGAATTGGGAGCTTAAACTTAATTTAGGTAAGTTAAAAAGGTAAGAGACATTATAATGCGAAGCTTATAAGGGATGGGGTGGCCTTCATCCCTCAACTTCGTTGTTAGATTCACTATTTTTGAAGCTTGTTCTCTAAGAGTAGAGTCATGAGTCAATATTGTTGGTGATTAAGGAGAGTGCAATTGTTTCATATCATTGCACGTGTAAGGTAAAGTTGGTGTAGTGAGAGAAATTTGATTACAATACCTTGCGACTGATAGAGAATGAACTCTAATAGCTTTGTGTGAAGATTAAATATAAAAGTTACACCTAGTTTGAATATATTATTTTACTCATCCTTCCAAATTATTAGTCAAGACTAGTTATGTTTTCAATAGTACCTTAGTATAAGTAGCACGGATATGAAGGTAATGTAATCATAACATTTGATTTTATAGAGAGACTATATATTGGTTGGACATATTTAAATTGTTTAAATCTTTAGATGAATGTTTAATGATATGGTGAAGACGTTCATAGTGTAATATGATTAAATGTTACTTATAGAAAATAATTTGCATAGTTTGAGAATATATTTTAAATGAGTTATGTTGTATATTTTAGTAGTTAAAGTTGGAATAGAATTCATTCAAGTTGTTATTTTTTGAAACAAAATATTTCATGGTAGACATAATAAACTAAGAAAAATCTCAATTTAGATCACTTGATATATTTTGCTTATTTTGTTAATTATGCAGATATGCAAAATTTAATTAAGTGCTTGTGACTGTCACTTGCTTCACCAACAAGATATGATCCAAATTGAAATTAAAGAAATAATTTCTATCTCTAAGAAGATTGCAAGAGAAGATTGCAAATGAATACTAATCTTAAAATATCATTCAATGATCAAGTTTTTATAAGAGAAGTGGACAACGGTTCTATATAGCCTTAGGATAGAAGAAGAGATGATGATCTAAGAGATGTGGGACTAGAAGAGCAACAAGGTAGCCAAGGCAAGTAAGTTTTGGCCAAGCTATGTCCAAGTTGCACATCTCTCCTTTCTAAATTTTCCTAAAGGTTTATAAGCTTCCCTACTCTCCTAAAGAGAAAAACACAAAGAAAGGAAAGATGGTGGTCGTGAACTACAAGCCAAAGAGGAGGAGACTTATATTAGATTTCTCTTTTTGTAAGTACAAGCCATGTTATGTCCCAAGAAGAAGAGAATATCCTAAACAACCAAGGGTGGAAATACAAGCCCAAAATCCTACACTAATCTTTTTTTATCAAAAAAGGAAAGAAGCCATAAGATAAGATGATTCCCTTTTGTCATGCTTCTTCTAACTCTTTTATTTTCTTCATGTTTTGCCTTGTTTATGATCACATTAGATTTAGAGAGCACATGTCTTTTGTCTTCTTTTAAGTACAAGTCATGTTATGTCCCACATTACTTGAACTCATAAGTTAAAAAGAGTATATAAGTTCCTTACATCACAAACTAGAACAAATGATAAGCTAAAGAAGAAGAGAACGTCCTAAACAACTAAGGTTGGAAATACAAGCCCAAAATCCTACATTAATATTTTTTTTATCAAAAGAGTAAAGAAGTCATATGATGACATGGTTCCTTTTGTCATGCTTCTTGTAACTCTTTTGTTTTCTTCATGCTTTACATGATCACATCAGGTTTGGAGAGCAAAATGATGGCTGGGCGAATTACATGTCATTCATTATGGGAGCAAAGTATTGGTTGACCAAAAAAGTATTTTCTAGAATTTGAAAAAGTGTTTTAAATGTTTGTAAGTGCTAAAATTTGTTATAATATATTGTGCTTAAATATTATTATAATGTAATGGATGATGAATTGCAATTAACATTTAAATAAGTTGAATGTATATGTATGAATGGAAATCTATGATATTATGGTTGTGATATGAGATGTAATGTCTTGTGAACATATTTATTTTGAGGGGGAATACTCTGTTAAAATGTTGAAGTTATATATTGAATTTGGAATTCTGATGGACATAATCTTGACTCTACTTATATTTGACTTATATAGAAAAATACTATTACACAATAAGAATTGAAGGAAGTTCCTATGACTTAGTCAGTTGCGGGAAAAAGAATTGTGCCAGTAGATTATATGAATTTATATTATGATAGGTTTAATACCTATTTTGGTCCCTCGGTTTGTTAAGTTTGTTCAAAGTGGTCCTACCTTTTTTCAAATGTTCATAGTTATCCCATATTTTATAAAAACGGTTCAAGTTGGTCATTTTTGCTTATGGCATAATGTCCAACTTAGACAACAATGAATGGCCTGTACAATTTTTCATTACGTGGCAATTGTGACCTAATTGACATGACAATGTTAATGTAAAAGGAAAAAAGGTACACCTAATATTTCAAAATAACTAGGGTTTTCTTCTTCACATAGGAACCAAGGAGCAACGCGAACATCAACCACCGCTCCGCTACAGTGCAATCGAAGATGTCGCCGGCGCTGTGCGGTGACACTCCCATCTTGTTCTTCTTCTTTGCGTGGGATTTTCTCCAAATCCTTAACCTATTTTTTAGAGTTTTCTCCACATTCACAAAGTCTTCCTAGTTCCTCCCCTTTTTAATGTTTCTGCAAGCATCCTAAAATATTAAACTAGTTAGATAAATTAAGCAAAAAGATACAAAATGATCATGTTATACCCATTTTCCATCAAATACTACAAAAGACCACATAACAGACAATCAATATAACGATAATCTTCTTTGATACCTCAAATGAACATGCATTTGTTTTGTAACTAATGATCTTTTAGTTCTTTTGGTGGATAACCATGGCCCGTTCTATATATTAACTGTCTCAAATTCAGTTTATTTCATTCAATATGAGCATAAACATTCAACTGAATTCATGTACTTGAACATCTAGATGAAAAGGCTTTCACTATTTAAGAATAAAGGCTTCAAAGTAATTACTGTACATAAATACCAAAAGCAACCACTAGAAAGAACACCAACAACAATGAAATCAGAAGCTAAAGATGCTCTAATTCAAAATGAAACAAGTTCAAAGTTGTTTGATAGGAACAATTATACAACCTTTATAAATATTCGTCTGAGGGACTTAAGCAGTAAAAGCATGAGGAAAAACTGAACTATTGCTGACACACTTAAAACTCCCAACATCCACTACCATGTTCCTGGGACCTGCTTCATTAAGAATACGGGTAGTCATTGAAATAATACCCTTAACTCAGAAACAAGAACATGATATTTTGAGCTAAAAGGTTTTCCCTGTAGCGAACTATGATATTTCTGCATATCGATAGGGATAAAGATGTTTGCAATTTCACATGAATTCTATTAGAAATATACGTTGTAAACAAGAAGAAACACCAACTACATGGGAGAAAAGTGAAAGAGGAGTGATGGAGTTCAAATGACTGATGGAAAAATCTCACATGGAAGAAATTGAATTTTACTCTTTATCATCCTCAAACCAGCCCCATTTCTTCAAGCCGTCGACTTTGACATCCCAAAGGGGTTTTGAAATAGCCCTTTTAGCTTGAAGCACCAAAGTGAAACTCAGCTTTCAAAGGGTCAAACCCTAACAACTTCACTTCCTCAATAGTGAGTCTCAGGTTGGAGCATATAACTAAAGGATGAGAGCAGAGCAAGTAGTTAATTCTGGTGTGCGTTACTCCAGTGTCGAGCAACGTTTTAATGTTGCCACGTCAATTGGTTGATATTGCCATATAATGAAAATTTGTACAAGTATTCACTGTTGGTTAAGTTGGATATTACGTCGTTAGCGTTTTTAACCCCGTAAGCAGAAAAAACCAACTTGAGTTGTTTTCACAAAATATGAAATAATTGTGAACATCTCAAAAGAAATAGGAGCACTTTAAACAAACCTAACAAATAAAGGAACCAAAATAGATATTAAACCTATTATGATATGAGTGCATTGAATTTTTATTATGTAACTTTATTATAGTGACAACTCGGTTAAGGTAATATGACAATTGCAAATCTTCTAGTCTAATTTAAAACACGTCTTGTGGAAATAGAGTCAAACATTTGTAATGTATAATATTTATAGCTCATGGTATGAGATATAACTTTTGATTGAGAGATAAATGCTTGATTTCTAATAAATAGTTAATAAATGAATTAAGATTATATTAATGAGAATATATGAACGAGATGCATGAAATATATAAAATTATCCTTTCAAGGGTTTTGATTGATATATGTATATAAGTTTGTTTTTCAAATTTAAACTTATTTTTTTGTGTATATATAAGTTTGTTTTTCAAATTCAAACTTATTTTTGATTATTTATATATCATTTATCATGTAACGTCCCAAAAATACAGTCTAAAACTATATGATAGAATAATTACATTGAATAATATTACAGATTAGTCTTACATTAAAGAGAACGTACGGTCGTGGCCAAACGGCCTTATAGAAAGACCAGAAATTAAAAACCGAACGTCATAAGTAATTCTGACCGAACGGTTTACAAAAGTTTATACCGAACGGTCAAAACAAAAAGCAAAGGGAAAAGGTGATCGAGCGTTCACCTTACTATCAGACTACTATTGACCAAACGATTCTACTGCTCGGTCTTAACTTCTACCTCTACTAAGTTATCTTCCTCCAGCGCCTCTTCCAGCAGCTCGTCTCCTTCTTCTCACATCCACACGGATGATCATTGCAACAGAAGGACAACCGAACGTACAAAACAGACAAGACAGGAAACACAGGGTAAGCTTATATAATTTAATTCATGTATAAACATATATTTCACACAATCAACCAAACAAGATAAATTCATCATTCGTTCATACAAAGCCTAATACTAGACTAACTGTCCGAACTGTATGAAATCTGTGTAGCTACGACGTTCGTGCACCCGGGTGATGTAGTAACTGGGATACCCTCAACAGCTGTCACCCGAGGTTAGTCCTATTTGTCCAAATTAACCATAAGGACTAGGACCTCCTACCGTTCCCACACATGACTTACCCTCCTCTACGTGAGGACGAGTAATCACGGAACATCAGGATGAACCGCCAGCTTAGCATGCCCACATTCATACTTTACCAATTCCAATATACATTCATGAGTCATTCCTCCCCAGAACGCTCGTCCCTAATCCAAAACATTTCATCCATATCATATACTCTTCATCTTTCATTATCAATCATCTCAATTTCACCTTTGTACAAAGATTATTAAGGACACAAAATACCGAACGTTCAATCATAACTCAGAACGAGAACGAACACTTGGAGCGAGACAAAGAGGTCTCCAGTTCTAGAACAGATTAAGACCGAGAGGGTTACTGTCGGGTTGAGAAAGAAACTGAGTACAACTATATATCACAAGAACGACTAGAACGAACGTTACTTACAAAGTGAGCCAATTAAATGAACTGACTCTTGAGAGCTCAAACCGAACACCGCAAAGACCATGCCAAGTGCTAAGACTCTAGGCTGAAACCAATGAATACGGACACTTCAAAGAATAATACTTAGAAGAATTCACATGATTAAACCGTACGCTTATAAATACTTAGCTTATTTGAATTTACGTCAAGAAATCCGAATGCCAATCAATGACCGAGCACGGTAGAGAGAAAACTCTATTGAAGTTGGACGAACGCTATTTTCATCAAGATAGATTATAAAAGAAACGAGTACGAGCGCTTGGTGTAAGACCGATCACTACTCAGTACGAGCGCTTGGTGTAAGATCGAGCACTACTAAACTTATATTAGAAGATTTGATAAATATAATAAGATACCATTTGGAGTAGTGTTTAAGAACAAACAAAAATATACAAATACATATATATATACTTAAGTTTATAGCCGAATACCAAGAAACAACTATGCTTGGCCGAACGCTCATGCACAGTATTACGAAACGAAGACGTTCGTCCTCAACTAGGATTCTTCCCAAATGAAAGAATCTGATTCCAACCAAGCTCACTAGAAAAACCGAACGGTCAAGCACCGTTCAGTGACGAACGTACTCTTTCATAGGGGAAATTCATACTTAGAAATCATTTATCTCAATTCAATTCTTACCATATATCTTCATAATTTCATACATTCATATCATAGTAAATTTCATATACTTCATACATCAGAACATAGCAACCATCATATTTCATATAGTCAAACATCTCAACAATCATGCTTCATTTTAATTTAGCAACTCAACGAACGTTCATGCAATACATCAACATACAAATTAAATTAGATAAGCTTCCCTTACCTCTAAGCGTGAGCGGACGTTCATAGAGGCAGAATACAGTTCACCACTACCAGTTCTTCTACCCTCAACGTTCCACAATTTTCCAACTAAACCAAGTAAAACCAAAACACTCTCAGAACCACTCATTTGGAGAATGGTGATCAACACATGAAACCAGAACTGGGTTTGCATGTCTAGGAAAATGAACGACTGGGTGAAAAGAAAGACTTACCAGCTCAGCTTCACAAACCGAACGATTTATCTGGAAGCTCTTGACGCCGGAAGTGCTTCTACGGTGGCTGAACGGAGATCGGAGATCGGAGAAGAGAAAGGGTGAGATTTCGTAGAGAGAAGATGAAGGAGATTTAGAGAGAAGGAGGAGAAAACGAAGTTCCAGAGTTTGGAGGAGAGGTTGCATGCAGAGAATGGCGTGGATTTCTTAAAACTCAAACTTTTCCTTCCAACGTCAAAAACGAGCGTCCGCTCATCTGTCGATACATGTCTTCCACTATCTGATTTCTAGATCCTCTTCGCTTGACACCTGACGTCCGTCATCTGAGTGTCGAGTCCCCCTCTTGACACGTGAACTCCACTAAAACGAATCCTGAGTGCGTTTTAAATGGACTCTGACATATCAATTATGATAATTATGTGTTATAGAAACATACATTATTTAATAGGACTATTTTTAAGATAGAAAGATAAAAAGATATTATATGTTTATGTTTTATTTATTTATTTTTTTTAATTTTATATGAAGAGGAAACTTTATTTTAAAAAAATTTAGAAAAAATGTAATATATATATATATATATATATATATATATATATATATATATATATATATTTTGGAGATTCATTGTACAAATACATACATAATCCCTGAACATACATAATTCTTATAAGTATTTTAAATGTACCCTTTCAAAATTTTTTTGTATACAACTTACTTTGTAGGATATCTATTCTAGATGGTGTTGTAAAAAAAAATGCAGCTGAAAAAAAAATTAAACTTCCCGGTTTTTGTTTCCTAAACTCTAGGGGGGAAATCAATTGCTTGGCTGGAAGATCAATATATACTATTAAATTTCTGTAGCTCTGCAAGCAATCGATAATGTAACTACTCCTTAAATAATCCAACCGTCATTTACTAAGTCATTATTTAAACAATGACCAGATAAATCCGTACATTATTTTCTATATTTTTTTTAATTAGATATGTTATATAAGTATACAAAATATAAATCTTTACTGAGATTTTATCTTGAAAACCTAATCAATAATTCATCATAATTAAAAATTAACTAATTTAGTTAGTAGCAATAAGTTACATTTTTTATCAGCTAGCAATAACTGATTTTAAACTTATATATTTTAAACTACTCTTAATATTAATAATATGTACCTTGTTTTAAACATTTGTATTAGTTTGTATCCTATGTATCGTATCATTGTATATACAAAACAACATTAATTTTCCATGTTAATATATGGAAGTTTTTAGTATTTAATGTGTATTGTCTTTGTATGATGGATTTTGGGAGGAAAGAGAAACATTAAAGTCATGTGATGTGGTTTAAGGTCACATGGCTTGCATGATTCTTGAGAGCGTGCTGATTTACGCTACAGGGAGTATAGGGTTGATTGTGTAATCATTGGATTGTGTAAATTAATTTCTTTTACACATGGGGTTTGATTATAAAGAAAATAAAAAATAAAAAATACTTAACTGGATTAAAATGATTTTTATAAGTAAGCAAGATTTTAAGTGGATTAAAATTATTTAAATTAATAATACTTAAATTATAATAATGGATGTTATAACTTAAAAAAAAAATCGAGTATTAGAACTAATATATATTTTAAAATAAAATCGAGTATTTTAAAATTTTAAAATAATTTTTTAATATAGATAAAATTTTTTAAACTCGTCTTATTATTTAAAACATAAATAATCTTTTAAAATTATTCTTTTTTGCTATCTTCGTTCTAGATTATTTTATTCCTTAATCATCTATTTGATGATCAGAAAGTTTCTAAGAGATCACAACTGAGTTATCTTCAATCTATACGATCAATTTCTGTTTTAGAATAAGTAACTTACGATTCCTTTTTCTTCTTTTGTTCTTAATCTAAAATTCGGAGAAGAGATTGTCGTCGCATGTGTAATATTGCTTCTTCTACTTGTTTTTGGTTAATCTAAGGTCATAAGGACTCTTTTCATTTTCAATTTAGTGATTTGTAGGTGTTTCTAGAGTTTCTTGAGTCAGAAGCAAAGGTTTAGGTGTTCTTAGAGTTTGGCGACTTCCTTGTAAGGTAAGAGAAGCTAGACCTACTCTTAGATTTATGTTTGTGGTTTAAATTTAGTATCCCTATGAATGATAATGTGATTTAAGTGAAATTGTTATGTTTGTGCCAATATTCTTGGTGTATAGATGATGAATAATGGTTGTGTGATGTTTTAATGTTTGGTATGGTGTGGTCGTAACGCTTATGATGTCATTATTGTATGGTGAAGTTGTATTTTTAGTTTGAAACTAAATTTAAAGTGTTTGGAGTAAAGAAGAGTTAATTTCTTGGGTTTTAAGGTTAAAAATAGGGGTTTTGATGGGTAAGTTTGAGAAATAGGTGTTAGAGTGAGATAATATATGGTTTAGTATTGTTATATGGTTATGTGAGACTTGTTAGAAGTGTTCTTTGAGTGAAAACTGGTACATAACAAAGAGGTAGTTCATTATGATGGTTTATGAGTGTTTTTAGTGTGAAAGAGAGGTTTTGAGTAGTAGGATTTTGAAACATTGAGTGCAAACTATTTTGGGAAGTTAAAGGTCTGCTATTAAATCTATTATGACTTGTTTAGGCTTTTAAATGAGAAAAATCTAGTGTAGAATTGTTAGGGTCATCTTAGGGTGAGTTCTCATGTGTTTTTAGTTAAATTTTGAGGTTTTACCTAGTGAGAACTTGAAACAAAAGGGCTATGAGTAATCTGAAGTGTTAAGGTGTACTAACAAGTGCATTTAGACTTGGTTATGCAGTTGATGGAGTGATACAGTTGTTGAAAAGTGTAGAATTGGGTTTGGGGTAGCTTAGAGGAGTGATTTTAGGTTTGGAGTAGCAATTTGGAGTTATAATAGTGTTTTCAGGTATTTCCCATTATCTAGAAGGTCTTTGGGATCCATTAAAATTGTGGGGAAAGTGTTCAAAGTCATAATAAATGTTTTGGCCATAGTTTCTGGTTTTAATCAATTATGACACTAACATAATAGATTAAAACAAAAACTATAGTCTAATCGATTATGTTAGTAACATAATAGATTAAAACAGACACTTTAGTCTAATAGATTATGTGAGTAACATAATAGATTAAAATGGACAGTTTTTTCCTATTTTGCTTTATGTGAATTCTGGCTTGCCCTAACTGATTAGATTACCAATCTAATTGATTAGATTACCAATCTAATTGATTATTTCTTCCAGTAAAGTGATTTTGATCAATCTAAACCAAATTCAGTTGTACACATATGATCTACGTATTTCATTGTTCTCTTATTATCCTAAGAAATCTTTTTTATCAATTTTTATAATGCAATAGAGAATCAATTTTATTATTAACTACTTTATGATACTTAATGGGATTGTTTATGATTATGTGATGAATGTTTTGAGGTTTCATGTAATATTATGCAATGTTGGTGTGAAGTATATGTATATATATGATTATGAGAGGGATATGATGATGATGGATTTGTGGATGATTATGTGAATGGTATTGATGGACGTAATTCCATGAACCTTGTGAAGAGATTACATGGTGGTGTCCTGTGTTGTTGTAAGTATGAATATAGGAAGCTCGGTCATAGAGTTCATATTGACATTCTAATGGTCATCCATTCTCAAGTAGAGAGGGGCGAGGCATGTCGTGAGAATAGTAGGAGATCTTAGTCTAGGGGCTTTACCTTGGCCTAAGGTGAGTGATAACGAAATAACCTTGTGTGGTAGCTTGGGGTGGCCAGTTGTTTCACCACAATAAGTGACAAACTGCCATAGCTCGATGATATTCATACTACTCTAGATAGTTAAGTCAAAATATTGTTGTTAAGATTCTTGATAGGGGGAGCACATGTTTAGCTTAACCCACAATCTCAGTGATATCTGAGTTTTTTATGATGACAACACATAATTAATAACACATGTGTATTTTGTGTTACATGTTCTATATTTACATGTTATATACTTTTCTTTAATATTTGTTAAAGCATATATGTGAACATGTTTGTGTTGTTCATTGCATATCATTGTGTTAAATATGTGATTTTATATGTGTATGCATGACATATGTTTTTGGAAAAGGAAAATTACAAGCACTATGATTGAACTTTAAATGTGTGGCAAAACAACAGTTTTAAGTCGATTACATTATGGGGTGAATCGATTACAACTCGTGTGTTTACACAATCTTTTTTGAAGTGTGCTATGAGATTTTCCAAAGAGAAAAGTTTCAAAACCTTGCAAAAAGATTTCACTTAATCGAATGCATGCTCTTTGTATTTGAATAAGTTAGTTGATGTTTTGAAAATATGCTAAATGCTTGTAACAACTAACATAACGATCATATTTTAAATATGTTGACCAAGCATTAAATGATAGCCGATTGCATTAATTGTACATTCAATTATTTATTTGATTGCTGCTAAATCTGTTATGACTGATTGTTATATTCGATTACGTTAGTAGCTCAATTGATTAAAATGTGTCTGATATGTGTTATACTGTAAATTGACGCAGATTTGAATTATGTAAGAACTTTTGTGATTCTAACAATTTCATATCCTTTATAGAAAGTTATGATCTTACAGAAAGAGAGGAAAAACTCCAAGAAACAAGATTGACTATGGTTATCAACAACTTGTGATTTCTTGAAGAGCAAGAATGTTGTGTTTCAAAGACTGATCAATCTGCACATTAGGGTGTTACTGCATGATCAGATTCTGCAATCTCTTGAAGATTGGTTTGAGTTCCCTGTTGTGACTACAGGAAGAAGAACGTGTGTGTTCTTGACTTTGAGGGTGCCTCAAAGGGGTTAGTTGGAAGGAGAGGGGATTCTTGCTACTAGTCTTATTGTGTATTGCCTATATTTTCATTAGAGGGTTAGAGAGGTGTTTTACATTTTTGACATGAGGTATTTTGTAGAAACCTTGTTGTAAAAACTTTGATCATTATAGTGCATTTGTTTCCTGTGGTTGAAATGACACTGGATGTAGGCAGGTTAATCATTATAAAAACGCAGTGTTTGAATTTTCTGATCCCTACTCTCTTTTATTCAATCGATTACTTTATGTACTTATTCGATTAAGTTTACGCTACATTGAAAATATTTTACCTTGCGGTTCAAGAAATGTATAAAGACATCATTTTTTGTGGAAAAGATTTTAAAAGCTTTTGTTTTTTACACTGCACCAATTCACCCCCCTCTTGGTGTGAGAAATTGAGTCATTCTATTTTAACAATTGTCATAAAGTGTTTGGTTGGTTTGGTGTGTGTCTAATATGTTTAACATGTTTGGATGTATTAGGAATTATTTGTATTGTTAGCTTACCCTTACTTTTGTGATTGTCTATTTGTATGTTGTTTTCTCTTTTGCAATGATTATCTTAACCGGTGTGAGCTTAGGAAGAAAACATCTTTTCAGTTGATTCAGTGTTTGGTTGAGAGATTTTGTTCTTCAAGAGTATAATCTCCTACTCTAGTAGCCTCAAGTTCCTTGTAAGTTATCATATATGTATGTTTTATTTTAGTAGTTTTGTACCATTAAAATGAGATGTTACATTGCATAATTAAATTAAATTAAATTTGAGAAGGTTTTAAGTAAGATATTTGTAGTGCGATTTAATTTAGTTGTTTAAAAATAAATTTAAATCAAATCTAACACTAATATGGATTTCAATTTGAACATAGCAAATCTAAACCAAATTAATCTTACTTTTGTTTCTTTGAATTGATTTTGTAATTTTGTTTTATATTTTGAAAACATAGCAAAATCAATTCCCTCCATGCGAAATCGATTCCCTCGATTGAGAATTGGTTTCCCTTCCTTAAGAAGCAATTACAATGTTTCAAGAACCCTAGGTAGAAGAAGCCATGCAAACTCCATGAATACAAAGAACAACTCCATCAACTGCATGTGAGGTAAGTTGAAATTAAAAAAAGGTTTAAACCCTCGGAGGGTCCTCTTATTTGTATGGAAATCTCAAGTGGGTCCTCATATTTGCAACTATCTCAATTGGATCATAATATTTGTAAAATTAAGCTAATTGGTCCAAATATTTGTAAAATTGAGTCAATTAAGTCTTGTCCGTTAAATCTTCACAGACGACGTTAATAGTGGATGACGTGTTGCACGCTGATGTCAAAGTATTTGATTACGTAGAATTTTTATTTAATTTAAGACATTATGACATGGTAAAAGGGTTTTACTTATCTTCAAATTATAGGGTCCATCATGACCGCCACCCGCCGACGGTCACCATTTTCACCATCTCTTCAACCATAGTTTGCAATCAATCCTTGCATCATCCAAACACAACAACAGACCATCCAATATCATATCCCTAACCTGTAGAGAAGCTTAAATGAACAATCCTAAAAATCCCCAATCGAAACTGAGAGCCTTGATACGCCGGAGGACGAAAACCCTCGTCGCCGTAGAGACATTAGCACTGAGACGCAAACCATTTCACCTTCTAACACAATCAATTTTTCTTCACAAACCCAGAGAAAAAAACTACCTGAAGAAGTTGATGAATTAATTAATCTTAAATACCACTTCTTTCTCTCTCCAACCTCAATCCCTTCCCCTGCGCCACTTTTTCTTCAAAGCCTTTATCTCTGCCTCAACCCCCTTTCTTTTCTATTGTTTCCTTTATTCCGCTAGTTTGTGGTAAGTTTTTTTTTTTTTTTGGTTTTGCTCTTGTGGGTTTTCAGATTTCAGTTTCCTTTATGTTCAATCTGATCAATCTGATCCACTTCATTCATCTTCTACCTTGCTCTGTTTTATTATTTTTTTCCTTTTTCATTATTTTTCTTCTTCGGGGTTCTTGAATCAGATTAAATGTATTTTTTTTTGTGTCATTCAATATGTTGATCGATTATTCACCCTCTTCGTGTTTTTCAGTTTGTGTAACAGACAGAGTAAACATGAAACATGAGATGGTTACTGGTGTAGCTTTGAAGGAGCTATGAGTATGAAATCAGAGTGCTAAAATGGATTTTTTGTAATACTTAAGCTTGTTTGTTGAAGGCAAGTTATATGTGGAAACGTTTTGTTTTGAGGGGTTTGTTTTATCTGTAAGTTAAATGGTGTTACTGTGGACGACCCGGTTTATGTCGGGTTCATCGTTGGATTTTCGTTATTCCTAACGATTATAGTTTGTTGATGCCACTTTTGAAGAGCACAATATCACATATTTTTAAGTGACTGGTAGTCCTAACGATGTTGTTGGCGAGAGGGGAAAAGTTTTGAATATTTGGTGTTTTGTTCTGGGCACGTTTGTCATGGCCCCGACGATGATGTTTTTTAGTTTGAGAGGGAGAAAGGGTGTGTGTTTGGGGAGTGAGGGTTTGAGGGTGGGAGTGGGAAAGAAGCAGCTTGGACGGAGGAGTGGAAGAGGTGAAAGGTGATAAGTGGTTTGAGGGAAGAAGAAGCATCGTCGTCACGTGGATTTGATTGATTTAATGCACAATGCCATGCCATCAAAACAAAAAATACAGCTCAGCTCAATTTAACGCCGTTTGGAACAACTTAACGGTTAGGATAAAATTGGCTCAATTTTACAAATATTTGGACCCAATTGAGATATTTTGCAAATATATAGACCCAGTTGAGACAGTTGCAAATATAAGGACCCACTTAAGATTCCCATATAAATAAGAGGACCATCCGAGGGTTTAAACCTAAAAAACAAAGTGATGGACATATATGTAAAAGGTCATGTCTTTCCCTCCTCATTTCTTCATTCATGCGCGAATGAGATTCTTCCTCAAATTTAGCATCCCAAATTAACAATAAATAAATTCACTCGTTCATCCATCTTTAAAAACAATATATCCCTTCAAAATGTTAAACGTAAAGAGAGATTTATGCTTAATATTGTTATACTGGTTCATATACTAATTAAGATTACATTCAATTCTTGATCAACTCAATCATGTTTTACTACGCAAACTATCACTTCAAAAATAACAATCAAGCATTGTTTGGATCTTAATCACTCTTAGCTAAACAACTTTCGAATATTTTTTGGAACAATATGTCTAAGATTGAGAGTATCTTTTGGAACAATAATCATTCCTAAAACACTAGATTATAAGGAATGTGATTAACATATCATATATTTGGTAGTTAAAAGATATGTAACATCCTTAAATGAGTAAAAGATGGGGTTACTTTTTTAGGTTACTTATAAGATAATGGTTGTTGCGGTGGCTGATGAAGGGTTTGGTAAGAAGAATATGAGAATCTATTAAGAATAAAAAAGAAAATATAAAAAGTGAAATAAAAACTTTTAACATTGCCAACCACATATTTGAAAACTGAATAGATAATTCAATATTGGTTAAGATTATGTCGTTAACGTTTTAAATGCCGTCAGCAAAAGTTATTAAATCGAACAATTTTATACAAAAAAAAAATAGAACTATTTTGAACAACTAAAAAAGAAGAAGACTATTTTAAACAAAACTAACAAGTAAGACCAAAATAGGTATTCAACATTGTTTTTTATCATTTTACTAACAAAATTCGTTTTTTTAAGAAATAATTATTTTAGTAAAAGTGTCAAAGTGAATCAATCAGATTCAAACAGATTCATTAAGCATAAAGAATTAATGAATTAATAGATTAACACGCCTTAAAAATATTGTGTTCTTTTAATTTATTTTATATATTTATTATATTCCAATCAAACTAAATTAATTTAAACTCTTATTTATAACATTAGTTTACAACAAGACAATCAAAATATTCATTTATTTTACCAAATATTATTATAAAGATAATATTAAAAATTATAGTGTCAATTTATATAACTTCAAATATATTAAATATTATTATAGTATTTAAAAATATTAAATTCTGAATCTAATTAAACGTAATAAGTAATTATAATAAAAAAATTGTAAAAAATAATAAAAAGAGTTGTCGGTGTTGGATCGCGAATCAACTCATTTTCAATCTCACGTCTAACATGCGAATTAAGTAAATTGAACCTAATTTGTCCTACATTTAAAAAAATATTTTTTCTAATCCAATTTAGCTAAAATTTGTTGTGAACCGACTTAGTTTACATGTTAAAACTCAATTTAATATCTCTATTTCTTTTTTTTTTCGGAACTAAAAAATATTTTCATTCTCAAATAAAATGTACAAGCTAAGCAAAACAATTAACAAGTCTAAATAACTATTTCATCCATTTATTATTATTTTTATTACAAAAAAAATAAAATCACACGGCACAGTTTAAAACATTAATTTAATCAAAGGGTTTATAGTGTTCCAAAACTAGATCCTGCTTACTTTCAAAGTAACTGAATCCATTGGAGAAACTTTTCCTAGTTAGTCAATAGAATAACGGGTTGTTGAAATAACTATTTTGGATCTAGCATTATAGTTGTTTAAAAAACTTTTAAATTGTTTCTAAGAACCACTTAAAAATGAAAAATAATATTTTATTTAATTCATGGCTAATTTAAAATTTAAAAAAGTATAAAACTATGAATTAGTTGAATTTTGTTTAGAAGTTTATCTACTAGAATGAATGTAGTAAAATATAAAAAAATATTTTTTTAACAATTTTTTTAATAATTTTTTTACAATAATTGCTAACTCATAATTCATCAGTTTCAAATATACAAATCAGTTTTAAATATATAAATCAATAAAATAATAACGATTTATTTTAAAAAAATTGTTAAAAAAATTATTAATATATCATAATCTATAAATAAAAGATGAATAATAAAAGAGTAACGTGGATAGTGAGTTTATATATTTTGGTTTAGAAAGTTTACACATTGCACTGAAAATATATAATGCTCCCATGTGAAGGTCTGTGAAAATGGTGGGAAAGGTGAGAAATGAAAACTGACAGTTCAATATTTATTACCACACTAAATTGAAATAGTATTATTCCATTGAGCCCCACTCTATAATCCTGTCTCTCTCTATGCAAGTTGTTCAGAAAACGTTAAACTCCAAAATGTAACATTGAAGAAAGAAGTAAGTTGAGTAGCTAGAAAACAATAGATGGACCAAAATTTGAAGTCAGTCTTGGTGCAAGTGAGGATCAGTCTGATAATAAACAACGTCTCCAGTGTCACTCACAAAGTGGTCTTCTCTCATGCTCTGCACCAAATACTTTATTAGATGAAATGGAATTGGTGCAGATCTCTCTGGCTCACGGTAATACTCTCCAAGAACTCCTTTTGCTGCCTTTGTCTGCACTCATTTCAAAACACACATCTCACAACTCTGATAGTAAACATTCAACACACTTCAAATACTCATAACTCATTTACTACTTGTGCCCTCAACGTCAAACCAAGTTCAAATAATAATACTCACTTTCTCATTATAAAAATGCAAGTGGGTGCAAAGAAATGCTTTAAAAACAAGGGAAAGGTTACATGGAAAAGAGTGTGTAACAGGAGATAAAACAAAAGTAGCAATTGAATAGTGTTTATGGTTTTTGGGGTGAATAAAAAGTGTACCGCTTGAACAAGGTTATAGTGAGGGATTTGAGGGAAGAGATGATGGATAACGTGAGTTCCAATGTCATGGTGAAGGTTGTTGATCCAGCCATAGTCACGATCCACAGTTGTAAGACCTCCTCTTAAATAACTCCATTCCTGTCCAATTCAGAACACCACAAACTGTGTTATTGCTGCCTCAAAAACCAACAAGTTACCACTTACCTCACCTAATTTCTGGTACGGCTAAACTAAACATCTATAACTAGTTTCAATAATATAAGAAGTGAAAGGCTGCAACAGGATGAACTGAATTTGTTACCTGGCCGCGGTACCAAGGTAGTTTCTTGGGGTGACCATGGTGATGCAAGTATGTTACAAAGTCCAGCCACATAACAAATATCTGCTATGCTCAAATAATTGTATAGTTAATGGAGAAGAAGTAGTAAACTATTTCAAATTTTCAATTGCAGAGTTAAAAAAAGAAGAGGAAAAAAGAAGTAACAGTGTAGGAGTGGTGATTTACCCAATATGGAATGCCATAGACCTTGAGCAACAGAAGTGGACTAATGATGAAGGATAGATAGATAAGCAGAGAAAACATGATAAGCCAACACAGTGTTGAAATTGCTATTCCTTTTCTCTCATTGGGTGGGAACAGATTGCTGTAGGGATTGAAGTGAGACCCTTCCTTTCCGGGGCTTCTTCCAAACTGAAATGTGTTTCCATCACAAACAAAACTCATTACTTACTTTGAACTGTGTATTTAGAATAATAACAATGTATTGTTGTCTCGGTTCCTGGTAAAAAAAGGACTCACCAAATAAATTGGATAGGCAAACAATGGAAATGGCACAGTGAATCTAGCAAGTCTTGTCATGTAGTCTAGATTCTTGTAAATCTTCTCTGTTAACTAAGACAATGACAGATAAAGAAAACCATGTTAAAGAACAGCCTCGTGAAGTATAATAAAGGTACCCTTTTTATTGGGACTACAAAATATATGTAACAATTGAATCACTATAGAGGCAATTAATAACATACTGGCACCCATGACTCGTCCTTCTCAATGTGTCCATGGTTTTGATGGTGAGTTCTGTGACTAACTCTCCTGCAAAATCCATGGGAACAAAATCAATTTGGTTGTCAAAAGTGTTCGGTTACACAGCTCAGATGTGATTTTTCAGGTTCACTCAGAAGTTGATAGCAGTAAAACCTTCAAATCCCAGATGTAAGTTTTACTCAGATGGATTTTCAAAACATGCTATAAAATCTAAAAGAACTTCCAATCGAAGGACAAATGAAAAAGAAAAAGAGATGCCAGGAACCAACCATCCATGATATGGAACAAGAATTGAGGAATGCAAGATGTGTCCGACGAGGTTGTTCAGAAAAGAGCTGTTTGAAAAGCTTCCATGGCCACTGTTGAATGCAGAAAGAAAAACTTTACCATACAGAAAACAGAAACATCCTAAATAATGCGCGAGACTGAAAACAAAAGCAAGACATTACCAATCATGTCCAAGCACAAATATCGCCCAGAACATTGTTCCCTGAATAGGCCAATAGAGAAGCCAGATAAACCAGTTGTCGAAGCGAATTGCCGCCGCCGCCAATGCAGCAATAACCAACACATCCCTGAGAACATAACTGAGAGATCTCCAAGGGTTCTTGACCCAGCAATGTTCTGGTATGGCTGCTCTTATCTCAGCAATCTTGAACGGTGGAGGAGCACTAGGGTCAAAATCTTTGGGGTGCCCATTTGCAGCATAGGCTAAAGGCTCTGTGTCTTTAACCATTGCTGCTAGGTTCAGTGCTTCTCGGATTCAGGGATGTGTGGTGGGTGAGTGGGGTAGTGGCTTTATGCTCTGTAGTCCAAAATAACCAACAAGCATAAATCTTTGAAAAATTTACTTATGGGGGTAGTTCATTTCTATAACCGCAGGTTGTAACAGTAATAATAATAATAATAATATAATAACACTCAAACATTCTACTTTTACTTCATTTGCTTCTCCACTATTTACTTTGCTTTGCCTATAACAACTCACAAACCAAGGCGGATAGTTCTAGAAAAACACAGATCATACATTGTGTCATTGTTTGTGTTTCCCATATGCAAATATTTATTTTCTTCTTTTTATTTTGGATCAAACTTATTTATTCTACACAATTAATCCCACTCTTTGAATTTATTACCAGGAATGGAAGGTTCAATGAACATTATTAATGTGTGTTTCACGTAATTAATGCTCCATTTGAATGTCACATGCACATAATAAAAAATTCATTAAGTGTGAATGTTCACTACCAGTCAAACATTATACATATGATATCACTTTTTTTTATTATTATTTTCAATTTGACTCATTCAACCTATTTGGATCTTATTATTTCACATAAGATTTGAGATTTGTCTTAAATTAATTTCTAACTATCAATTTAGCATTTAAGGACTATTTTAATACTTTATGCAACTTTACAAATATAATGTGTTCAGCAACATGTAAAATTTTAAAAAAAATCATAAATAGTTTTGAAATCATCGTGGTACTTTTTCTATTTGTAATTGTTTCTTTTTCTTTTTTGGGTATTATAGAAATACTAAGGAGTTTATTTGGCCGAATGAGAGAAAAATTAAATTATTTTAAAGTAAAGTTAACTCATATAAAAGTAAAAATTAAAACTTTAAAAATATGTATGACATTTCTTTATAATTTATTTTATGAAAAACTAATTCTATGAGAAATATTGAAATTTTAAAAATGATATTTTTTATATTCAACTAACAATACAAGGAAATCTAGTTTAATTTGTTGAAAAATAATATGCATACATATAGTTATCTGTATTTAATTGTCACCTAACAGATTTCAATTAATGTTTGTTCGTAAAAGTTAAATAAATGATTGTAAATTCATTTATATAGTTTAACTCCTATTAGCAAACATCAATTGAAATCTTCAATGTTATCACCCTTCACTAGTTGTTTTGGGCTTCATTATTTCTAAGTTATTGTTATGGTATATAAATTAAATTAAAAATAATAGTTGGTCTTCTTTTTCAAAGATTTTTGTTAGATGACAATTAATTACAAACAATTATATATATATATATATATATATATATACTATAATTGACGTTTTGTACAATTAAAAAAATATTTTTTATGAATTAAAATACATTAATTGTTAATTATTTTATACCCTTAGTTTATTGTGAAATTTATTTACAAAACAGAACTCATTTTTCATACCTAAAAATGACAATGTGTAGTGTTTGAATAAGAGATCACAGAACATATCTTTGTACCCACATTAAAAGAAACATATATCTTAGATGTTCATGTTTGCAATAGTCATCCACTTATGTATGAAGTAAATTAAAAACAAAAACAAAAAAACAATTCAATGTTTGCATCAAACAATATATTCAACTTTCTAATCATTTTCGTATAAGTAGTGTGACAACATTTCCATATTCTGATCTGTTTATAAACCAAATTATTGAATCTCTTCAACCAAACAAGAAAAATCCTGAGTTGATGAATCATGTTCATAATCACTGATAGGAAATTTGATGTATGAACCAGCCGATTAATAATAGAAAAAGTCCACAACAGATCGGAACAAAGTGAAAAATAGGACGATAAGAAAATAACTTACAAAAGGGGTTCACCAATCTTGGAACATATCAAAAGAGAGCCTTTAACAGAAGATAGGTTTCAGTTCCACCCAACACCAGCCTCGTTAGAACATACAGAAATTCACTGGTGAAATAGAAAAGAAACCTATTGTGAGAAAGAACAATGTGATTCGCGATGAGTAAAGACACAAACCTAATTCACAATGAGTAAAGAAACAAACCACTACTTAAAAAGTGTTTGTTTCTAATTTCTGAATTGGACAAACGGTATGAAAGTTTACTAAATTTGGAGCATCATTTTTGGATCCAAACACAAAAAGAATCGGTATTTGTTCATATAAATAAGGATCAAAATATTTAGAAGTATTCACAAGAAAGTTGAATACTTTTAAAATAAATTCCAATATTTTTGAAGAATTAACAAAATATATAATATGTATCGGTTGTTTGTTGATTATAATTTATATGCATATAAAATGTATTCATATATTTAAAAACTATTTATTTATTTAAAGCAAAAACAAAGATATATCTTATCTAATGTTATTTGGTAAAGTCATCTCCACATATTTGTGTGAAGCCCAAAGGAGATAAGGGCATTTGGGAACCGTGGCAAACAAAGAACACGATGGAGAAGAACCTTATTATTCTACCTAGTAAACCATGGCCTTCTCTGTTAATACCTTCTCACAGTGCCACCCACTTAGAGTGGCAGGGCTCGACAAGGGTCCTTGCAAGCTCCAACAGTGTCTCCACGATCAATTTGTCACACCCAAAATTCATAGATACCCAGTTGAATCAACTATGTGTCAATGGTCAGCTGAGTGAGGCTGTGGCAATTCTTGACTCCTTGGCCCAACAAGGGTCCAAGGTGAGACCCATGACCTTCATTAACTTGCTTCAGGCTTGTATTGACAGAGACTGCATTTGGGTGGGTAGGGAGTTGCATGCCAGGGTTGGGTTGGTGAGAAAGCTGGACCCTTTTGTGGAGACCAAGTTGGTCAGCATGTATGCTAAATGTGGGCTCTTGGAGGAAGCACGGAAAGTATTTGATGAAATGCGTGAAAGGAATTTGTTCACTTGGTCTGCTATGATTGGTGCTTGCTCCAGAGACCTTAAGTGGGGGGAAGTTGTGGAGCTTTTTTATGATATGATGCGAAATGGGGTTTTGCCTGATGATTTTTTGCTACCAAAGATTTTGAAAGCTTGCGGAAAGTGCAGGGATTTTGAAGCTGGGAGGTTGATCCATTCTATGGTGATCCGTAGAGGAAGGTGCTCTTCTTTGCGCGTGATCAATTCAATTCTGGCTGTGTATGCTAAGTGTGGGGAGATGAGTTATGCAGAGAAGCTTTTTAGGAGAATGGATGAGAGGAGCTATGTTTCCTGGAATGTAATAATAACTGGATATTGTCAGAAGGGTGAGATCGAACAAGCTCGGAAGTATTTTGATGCAATGCAGGAGGAAGGAATTGAACCAGGATTGGTAACTTGGAACATTTTGATCGCCAGTTATAGTCAGTTGGGGCATTGTGAGATTGCAATTGATTTAATGAGGAATATGGAGAGTTTTAGGATTACTCCAGATGTATATACTTGGACTTCTTTGATTTCTGGGTTTACTCAAAAGGGAAGGATAAATGATGCTTTAGATTTGTTGAGGGAGATGTTTATAGTGGGGGTTGAGCCCAACAGTATTACAATTGCTAGTGCAGTGTCGGCATGTGCGTCAGTAAAATCACTAAGTATGGGATCAGAACTCCATTCTATAGCTGTTAAGACAGGTTTGGTTGATGATATGCTTATTGGTAATTCACTGATTGATATGTATGCCAAAGGTGGCAATCTGGAAGCTGCTCAACGCATTTTTTATGTGATGTTAAAGAGAGATGTATATTCTTGGAACTCCATTATTGGAGGGTATTGCCAAGCTGGTTTCTGTGGCAAAGCTCACGAGTTATTTCTGAAAATGCAGGAGTCTGATTCACCACCTAACGTTGTGACATGGAATGTAATGATCACAGGATTTATGCAGAATGGTGCCGAGGACGAGGCATTGGAACTTTTTCAAAGAATTGAGAAAGATGGGAATATTAAACCAAATGTAGCATCATGGAATTCTTTAATTTCTGGTTTCTTGCAGAGTGGACAAAAGGAAAAGGCATTGCAGATATTTCGGCGGATGCAGTTCTCCAATATGGCTCCCAACTTAGTTACAGTGCTTACCATCCTTCCTGCCTGTGCAAACCTAGTGGCTGCCAAGAAAGTGAAAGAAATTCATTGTTGTGCAATACGTAGAAATTTAGTGTCTGAACTTTATGTATCAAATACATTCATTGATAATTATGCTAAGTCAGGAAATATAATGTACTCCAGAAAAGTATTTGATGGATTATCCCCAAAAGATATCATCAGTTGGAACTCTCTGCTTTCAGGTTATGTTTTACACGGCTGTTCAGAGTCTGCACTTGATCTTTTTGATCAGATGAAGAAGGATGATAGACTCCATCCAAATAGAGTTACTCTTGCAAGTATTATCTCAGCTTATAGTCATGCTGGAATGGTGGATGAGGGAAAACATGCTATCTCCAACATGAGTGAAGACTTTAAGATCAGACTTGATCTGGAACATTATTCCGCTATGGTCTATTTGCTTGGTCGTTCGGGTAAGCTTGCCGAAGCATTGAAGTTTATTCTGAACATGCCCGTTGAACCAAATTTTTCTGTATGGACCGCCTTTCTGACTGCCTGCAGAATTCATAAGAATTTCGGAATGGCAATCATTGCAGGAGAACGTCTGCTTGAGTTGGATCCTGAAAATATTATAACTCAGCATTTACTTTCACAGGCATATACTTTATGTGGGAAGTCTAGGGAAGCTCCAAAAATGACAAAGCTGGAGAAAGAAAAGTTTCTGGTTGGGCAAAGCTGGATTGAAATGAATAACATGGTCCATACTTTTGTTGTTGGTGATCAGTCAAAACCATATTTGGACAAGCTACATGCTTGGCTAAAACGGGTAGGTGTAAATGTCAAGGCACATATTTCTGACCATGGGCTTTGCATTGAGGAAGAGGAGAAGGAAGATATTGGTAGTGTACATAGTGAAAAGCTTGCGATTGCGTTTGCATTAATAGGTTCTCATCACACACCTCAAATTTTACGGATAGTAAAGAATTTGAGAATGTGTAAGGACTGCCATGACACAGCTAAATACATATCTTTGGCATATGGATGTGAAATATATTTAAGCGATTCAAATTGTTTACACCATTTTAAAGATGGTCATTGTTCTTGTAACGATTATTGGTAGAACAAATAGACCTGAAAGAGAATTAATGGATTCAGAAATATGTAAATCTGTCATGCTGTTTTAATTATTCTTGATGTACATGGATCTTTTAATGATATCTACATGAACAAAATAAAGGGACAACATCAATTGACACCACGTGTCAATTTAGGCCGAGATTATTATTTGTACTTGTATTCTTTCAATTCAAATGCAAATTGCAACCCGATTATAAGGGGCTCCCACAGATTAGGTAGCTGATACTAGAGCAGTTTTATATTAGAGGGTGGTGGATCATGAGTAAATAGACATAAGTGAAGATGATACTTCAGTTTCTTCAAGAAAAAATGTAAGATAAAAAAAATAGACTTGGAATTTGAGGAGAAATGGAAAATAATGTAGTTGATATTTCTGTCATACCACTTTTCAATGCAGGGAAGGATCTAAAAGAATTATATGTATACTGGAATAAAATTCCCTTGCCTTGTAAATTTGCAAGAGAAATGTACATCACTAGTATTTTGTAACTATGCATTTTTTTAAAATATAATATATTTATTATATAAACTTATACTTTTGAAAATATAATTAAAGTTTAAAATAAATATTTTATTTTTTGTAAATTTATATAATAATTTTATTATGAAAATATATATAAGTTATTTACATATTTCTTTAAATTTTATTTTATTATACAATTGTGTAAAAAATAATAATGATATATATTATGAGAATAAAAAATCAAATATTTTTTTCTTGGTACATAAAAATTAATTAGTTCTACATACTTAAAAGTAATTCCAGAAATAATACGTATATCCGTATAAATGTGATTTGTTTTGGAAGTAAATCCGGATACTTTACATATATTTGTATTTGAATGAATATTGTGACAGTAACTTTCCAATATAAAAGTACTACTTGTGTGGTTATTATTTGTGCACTAACTTTCCAATGTGAAAGTTCTACATGTTTTACGGAATAAATTTGGATTAAAAATTCAACGTACAAATATAATAATACATACTTTAATTATTGTAGCTATAGATGTATATCTTGGAGATTTAAATAAAGTAATATTAGCTCATTTATTCCGTTTAGCTACTACAAAATATAATGTATAATTTGATCTATCTTACAAATATCGGAGATTTAAATAAGTACTATTAGTTCATTTATTCTGACTAGTCGATATAAAATACAATATATAATTTGATCTATTGTAGTTAGAGGTATAAACCTTGAAGATTTAAATGAGTAGTATAAGCTCATTTATCCTAACTAGCCATTACAAAATACAATATATAATTTGATTTATTATAGGTGGAGGTGTAGTTGAGAATTTAAGGCCCAATAAACATATTAGAGACACAACCCAATATAACTCATTAATCATCTTTGTTATAGAGTAATCCAAACCTACATCTATTTGGGTAATATGCACATATCATAACTAATCTCGAAAGTTTGTTATTATGGTTATTATTTATGATGAGGTATAATTTTATTATTAATAACTCCACTGTTATTATATTTTAAGGTAAGTATTACTCCAATGCGAACATAGACCATCGGTCCATGTTGATCCTATAAATGCAACTAATATTTCTCTTGTAAGCAATCTTTGATTACAATTCTGAAGAGAGTTAAAACACTTGTTGAACTCACTTGAGTTAAAGAAAATCTGGCAAGGTTGCTTAGTACTAGGAGTGGTGGTGCGAATACTCCTCCAAGTCTAGGGTAACATGTGGTTATTCGTTAATTATGGAGATCAGGAGTGGTGAAAATACTCATCCAAGTTTAGGATAATAAGAAGTTACTCGCTGACTATGAAAACTAAGAATGATGCGAATACTCCGTGTAATCTTGTGGAGATTATAGTGAAATTTTCTCCGAAAAAGATTACATGTAACTCAGTTGGAGTGAACCAGTATAAAATATTTTGAGCAATTATTTCCAATCTTGCTTAAACATTTCTCTTACAAAACTTGCAGTTGAGTTTTTATTTCTATTTCTAAACGCTGAACTTTTCGAGCTAAACAACGATTACTATTAAATAAAGGAAGTTTTTATAAACTCTTTTGTGTACATCCTTAATAGCACTACAAAAACATTTTTTGAAACTATCTGTTATTAGATAGAACGTCTAAGCATTTAAAAGAAAATCATAAAAGGCTACTACGTGCTATATGAGAAGAGTTGCGAAATTTCTTTTTTCATTAACATTATTCAACTTCCTCCTCTTCTAATGTTTTTCAAGTATTTCATCCTTTTCATGTAAATAGGGAAGAATTGATTTGCTTTCGACCAAAATCGATTTTAAACTTTCCCAGCATCAAACCTGCAGCGTACGAATGAATAAATATTTGGTAAATGCAACGTTTGTCACCTCAAGAAGCTTGTTTCTCAACTAAAAAAGCTTGTGTGTGGACTGTGAACACTCGTTGGCTTATCCTCCACAAACAACACCACGAGACCTCTTCAATAGCAGAATTCCTTCTACTCCACAAAAAGACACCACGAGACTTTCAAACAACTCTTTTTAAAGTTGTGTATTGAAGGCAACACCTATTCTCCCAATGATCACATTGATGGCCTTTTTATACAACCATCTACCCCATTTGTGGTCAAAGGTTGTGATGTGCAGGAAAATCTCCACTGTTCAGCAAGAAATCTCACTATTCATGCAATGAGAGTCATCTTCATGTATATCTTGACGGTACTAGTTTCAAATAAAAGCCAAGGTTATATTCATCTTTCAATGCATCCTATACCATACATCTCTACCTATTTCTTCCAATATGCATGGATGGATATAAGCATTCTCTTCAAGTTAACTCTGCTAAATTAGCTGCAAATAACTTGAAACAAATGCACTTCTTAGTCGCACATCCATCGTTGAACACATGCACAAATAGTGGATCCACAAAAACAAATAGAGTGTTAACAAATTTCCATTGATCCTAGGTTAGACATATTAGAAGCTAAGCCTGACGTTTCAGAGAAGAGATCTTACAACTATTATTTAACTATTTCTATGTACAAAATACAAGATGACAAAGTGTGCATTGTGACCCATTTCTATTTCTACATTGTTGTTTTTGGAAGAGATTGAACTCTCTCTCTATATTGTTGATCTTATTTGATTTACTTGAAATGTGAATTTAATAATGAATATAATATACAGATAATTGAAAAACATTCTATAAATTAAAATATTCAATTAAAACAATTACATTTCCTAAAATTTAAAAATAAATCATCCATCTGCATACTAATATTTTTTTTTGTCAATGTTTATTATATGAGTATGACTGCCTTAAATTTCAAGACATTTGTCATGACTCCACCAAGGATTGGAATGAGCAACTACATTCCTTCGATAGAGCTACCCAATAAATGGTTTCAAAATTTTCAATTTCTTTCTTAGATCAGAAGCAGTATACTACACTTATGATAATCATCAATTTAGTTACATTTGAGATAAATCATAATTAAGCAAGTTGATGAAAGATTAGCCACTTAACACTCAAGAAAATATCATTAAGAGAAAATTTGTTTTCTTTGGAGTTTCTTTACTTCATAGTCAAAGGAATCTTGTTGGTAAGATCATATTTACGAGACACAACTAATAAACAAGAACTAAGTATAAGGCAGAATTAGAAAAAAAAAAAAAAAGATTTCTCAGCCAATCACTTAAAAACCCAAAAAAGTTCATGTAAAAAGATAACGAAATAACTTACATAAATAAAGTACTTTTTAAATGAAATTAGTAGCAAAACACCCAACAAAAATGAAGCAATGCGTCTTATTCGACCATCCATGTTTTAGAGGTTCTATTCTCATGTTTCAAGGCATTAAAATATTGTTCTGGTGTATTACAGAGGTTGGTTTAGGAGGAAAATGAGAAAATCACAAAAGAGGCCCTTTGCCGTATAATCCCATTTGGATACGATACATGAATTGGTGATGTTCCAGAACAAAGATTTGTAAGTATGTCCAAGAAGATATAATAAATATATTATAAAGCCAATAATTGTAGTCTTTTCATGTTCCTCAATAACTATAAGTAATAGATTCTCATTCAAACATGCTTTATAAACTAATGATTGGGGCCAGAAAATTCAATCTGGGAAAAGATTGGTAGAACACAAAGTGTGGCATGAGCAAGCATCCACAAAAGAGTATTAGATTCTTCCTCGAATTGTTTATAAGAAGCACATTATGAGTAAGTATGGTGTAAAATTTTAATACAAAGAACATAGCTAAAAATGATTAAATAAAGAAATATAAGAGGGTGTAGAATATGATATGATCATCAGAAATCAGATTCCAAGAAATCTCTACCACTCATGGCACCAAACCACTAATAAAGTCTAAGTGCTGCTGACTAAATTCCAAAACTCGAATTTAGCATAAGAGGATATGTTCCTTTCTATTTTCTCAATAAATGAGAAATAAAATGATTGTTCAGTCTCTCCTAAAATACCTATCATGTTTCTTAAAAAAGTGCAAGAATTGTTTAACAAAAACAAGGTACTGATAGATGTAGGGAAGTTGATTCCCTGCCTTTTATTGCTTTCCCTCCATAGTGCAACTAAAATTAGCTTTGTCTACATAGTTCTTCATCTATATTATTTTTATAGACAAAGTCCCCTACCAAAAACTCAATCTCTTCCTCCATAAATTCTTCCTATGCCTCCCCTTAACTGCACCCACATTAACAATATCAGTTTTCCTAGTTCAAAGTCAAACATCATTATCCCCCAAGTAGAACATGGTAGTACATGCATACAACTACTTATGTTACATTACATATGACAAAACTCATAGATGTTTATGTTAAACAGGACTAAATGCTTAGATACCTCAGTTTATTTTCAACAAATGTATGTTTTTACCCTCTTTTCTTACCACCTTTGCATGATGTTTTTGTGTGCAGAGTTCTGAGGATTCCACAAAGAAACCTCAGTCAGTTGGACCATGGGGAGGCAAGGGAGGATCTCTTTGGGACGACGGGGTATACTCAGGAGTAAGGCAATTGGTGATAGTTCATGGAGCAGGCATTGACTCCATCCAGATTGAATATGATAAGAAAGGAAGCTCCATTTGGTCAGAGAAACATGGTGGAAGTGGAGGCCGTAAAACTGACAAGGTAAAGGTTCCATATTGGCACTTCAGAATATGATACATTAGAAAGAGAGATTATTGGGTGAAAACATTTTTCTTCTTGTGAGAAATAAAAACTAGCTATAGGTCAATACTTGAGTGATAAAAAGAGTAATATCATGTTAAGGCCCTAGTTAGAAGCTGGTATTAGTTAAATTTGAGCATAAAATAGCTAACTACTGGTGACTGTGTTGCAGGTGAAGTTTGATTATCCAAATGAGATCCTAACCAAAATCCATGGATACTGTGGCAGTTTCAATCACCTGGGGCCAAACTTAGTTCGGTCACTGAGTTTTGAGAGTAACAAGAAAACTTACGGACCATTTGGTGTTGAACAAGGAACATATTTTTCAGTCCCATTGACTGGTGCAAAAATTGTTGGATTCCATGGCAGGTGTGGTTGGTACATAGATGCCATTGGAGTCTATCTGAAGTCCCTGAAACAACCAAATCCATCAAAGCCTTTGGCTCATTCCCAGAGCCCCATTACTCAGTTCTCTGAGAATTTTGGTTATTCTGTGATACAAGGAACTGTGAACGAACACTACGATATTGTTCTTGCTCTGAAACAAAAAGATCATTTCAATGAGAATTTAGCAAAGAATGTCCCCGGAAAATATTCTTTTGTCCAAGAATCCAAAAATACCGAACACAAAGAAAAGGTGAGAGAGCCTGTATTGATGACTTCTCTGTCATTTAAAGTGTTCCTTAACTTTCTTTTCTAGTTCTCAAATTGCCCCAGATGAATCTTTTATCCTATCTTCTTTCAGATGGCTCGTGTGAAAGAGTCAACCCCAAAGGTTGGAGGTGTGGTCACATATGGACCTTGGGGTGGCATTGGTGGACATGTTTTTGATGATGGAAGCTACACAGGAATCAGGCAAATCAACTTGTCACGCAACGTTGGAATTGTATGGATTAGAGTTTTGTATGATTATCATGGGGAAGCCATATGGGGATCCAAACAAGGTGGAACAGGAGGATTCAAAACTGAAAAGGTGAACCAAGAACAAACAGGCAAACTTAGCTTACTACTCTATTTCACAAACAAGGAAAACCAGACTAATTTATAATCTTTGCGACATCATTTTGCAGGTAGTCTTTGATTTTCCTTATGAAGTCCTGACACATGTATCTGGCTACTGTGATCCTTTGATGTACATGGGGCCTGTTATTGTAAGGTCACTGACTTTCCACACCAATAAGAGAAAGTATGGATCTTATGGGGATGAACAAGGAAATTCTTTCACCACAAAAGTGAAAGAAGGTAAAATTGTTGGCATTCATGGGAGAAAAGGTTTTTTCCTAGATGCTTTTGGAGTACACGTTGTAGAAGGGAAAGTAACAGTGCCTGTGGCAACCCTTCCCAAGGAAATGAACCCTAGAGAAACAAGTATTGGAGATGAAGGAAATGCTCAATGGCCTAGCAAACTAGTTCTTGCTAAGTCATCAGCAGCTGAAGAGGTATGGCCTTTTATTGGCAACAACTTTTAGAATTCAGAAGATATTTTGAAGGCATATTGAAGAACATTTTCAATCTCCTTTTATGGATGTACCTTTCACTTTGGTCATACCTTTCTTAGGTTTCTTGTGGTGTGATGAAAGAACCAGCTCCATGTGGACCAGGGCCATGGGGTGGGGATGGAGGTAGACCCTGGGATGATGGAGTCTTTTCTGGGATTAAGCAAATTTATTTGACAAAAGTATCAGAAGGAATATGTTCTATCCAAATGGAGTACGACAGAAACAGACAATCTGTGTGGTCTGTAAAACATGGTGGTAATGGAGGAGACACCATGCATAGGGTATGATTATGAGCTTCCACTTTCTTAATCTAAGCACGTTTCACTGTCTTTCTTACTTCCTTAAACCAATATTAAGCTAAAGCACTCCCCATGTTAAATGCTGCAAAGCACAAATGCAAAGTGTTCACGACATGAACATTCTTAAACATAATGAAGCTTAACTTGTTGTGATTTCAGATACAATTGGAGCATCCACATGAAGTACTGACTTGCATTTCTGGCTATTACGGGTCAATCACTAAGGATGATCAGCAACATAAAATCATAAAGTCACTGACTTTTTACACTAGTCGTGGGCAGTATGGTCCATTTGGTGAAGAAGTTGGGAAATTCTTCACCTCGACCACTACAGAGGGCAAGGTGCTGGGTTTTCATGGTAGGAGCAGCTTGTACTTAGATGCCATTGGAGTCCACATGCAGCACTGGCTAGGAAGCAATAAAACTTCTAGGTCCTTACTCTTCAAGCTATTTTGATCACTACCTCTCACCAAAACAACAACTTAGCATTTGGACTAGTATTGAGGAGAGTTTGAAATCTTGATGTGATTAGAGTTTGAAAATTTGATGCAATAATAACACGTTAAGGAAAGTTGTATAAGCGGATTATTGATAACATCAATGCTTGTATGCTTGAAACGGTTAGGTATGAGACAAAACGCAAAGCACTCAACTAATATAAAAATGAGAAAATAATACCGATAGACAAAAATGGAAAAAATGGAAATTTTACTAGTGAAAACTTACAACTTCATTCTCTACAAATTTAAGGAGAAATTCTCCTATGTTTAAAGCAATATAAAGGAGCAAGAGAAATGAGATTTTGGAAGGCTTTATGGAGGAACCAAGGGGTTCCTTTTATGATATGGGAAGGAAACTCCGAGACTAGTCTCTACTAATGTGGGACTTCTCTTTCACATTCTCCCACATAAAATTTTGATGAAACTAATCCAATTTTCACATCATATTTTGTCATTCATGTTGTTTATTCTTTTGATTGAACCAAATCCATTTAAACTTTTGTCAATGTTTATCGACTTTGTCATAATATTTGTCAGGTTTTCATTTGTGTGAATCTTTTCCATATGTACACTTCCCTCTTCTACTATTTCTTGAACAAAATGGTAATGAAGTCCTATGTGTTTTGTTCTTGAATGAAAGACGGGATTCCTTACAATGTGCAAAGCATTTTGATTGTCACAATATACAAGTTTTTCTACCTGTGCCTAAGTTACTCCATCAACCATTGAATCCAAATAGCTTCCTTACAAGCTTCAGTAGCTACCGTGTACTTTGCTTCTGTAGTAGACAAAGCTACAATATCTTGTAATCTGGATAACACACTTACTACACCTCTTACAAGTGTAAACACATATCCTGTAGTAGATCTTTTTTTTCGATATCACTTGCAAAATCTGAGTCGACATAGCCTTGACAACTGATTTCGATCCTATGAAACATAATGCAACACCTACTAATACTCCGATACTTCAATGATTGTTGCTTAGATTTTCCATGAACCTACTAATTACTCCTACTACTTGTGCAATGTTCGGTCTTGTACAAATCATGACATACATAAGATTTCCTACTGCTAATGCATATGTTACCCGAGATATCTTCATCCTTTTCGCTTCACTACTAGGACTCATACTTGAGGATGATTAAGGAAGTGAGGTAGAAATTGGCTTGCAATCTTGCATGTTGAAATGTCTCAAGATCTTGAGTAAGTAATTCTTCTAAGTGTCGCAACCGGAATCGCGACGGGACGACGATCCAAAAGAAGGAACGCGTTTTGAAAAGAGATTTTGGAGTCGCCACCATAGTTTATTCTGGAAAACTACGGAAAAACCATAAAAGGATAAGGCATGGTCTAGGAAAAACCATATTCTGGGTTCGGGAGTCGGTTACGTGTAGGGAAGGTATTAGCATCCTACAACGCCTGCCCTAAGGCAGTACCTTTAACTAAATACGCGAATATGATGTGATTTTCAAAATGTTTAACTATCCCCTAAAATAAAACTCTAAAGAAACAAAATATATTTTTTAGTTTTTTGGCCCCGACAAGGATTGACCTTGCTCCTACGTATTCTCATTCAGAATGAGAAATCAGGGTTACGTAGTTCTTTTGAATCTGTTTGAGAAATTTGTTTTGAAATGATTTTGGATAATATGGAAGTGAACTGACAAGGACTAGCCTTGCTCCTACGTATCTCCACTTTTGATGGAGAATCAAGGATCACGTAGTTCTGGTTGAAAGGTTGATTGTTGTTTTGAGGATGTGAATGTTTTATATTTTGGTATTTTTATGTAGAAGGCGAAAAGGTTTTTTAGCACAAGGACGATGCGAACGATCACACACGTGTCTAAACCTTTAAAATATTCTTTTTATTATTATTTAAGAAAGAAGAAAAGGTTATAACACAAGGACGATGCGTGCGATCACACATGTGCCTAAACCTTTAAAACATTTTTATTATTTTTTAGAAGAAAAGAAGAAAAGGGTCTAACCCAAGGACGATGCGTACGATCACACATGTGCCTAAACCTTTAAAACATTTTTATTATTACTTTTTAGAAGAGAAGAAGAAAAGGTTCTAACACAAGGACGATGCGTACGATCACACATGTGCCTAAACCTTTAAAATATTTTTATTATTTTTTAGAAGAGAAGAAGAAAATGTTTTAGCACAAGGACGATGCGTGCGATCACACATGTGCCTAAACCTTAAAAATATTTTTATTATTTTTTTAGAAGAGAAGAAGAAAAGGTTTCAGCACAAGAAAGATGTGTGCGATCACACATGTGCCTAAACCTTTAAAATACATTTTTTATCATTTCTTATAAAAGTGCATTTAAAAAGTAGATAAATATTTAAAATGGAAACAAAAGAGAAAAAAAAAGCATAAAAATAAAATAAAAGGATAAATAAATAATGAAAATAAAGTAAAAAGTAAAAGAATAAAATAAAATAAAAGTAAAATAATAAGTAAATAAAAAAAGGGTGCGAAGGTGCTAAATAAGAAACAGGGGTGCCTAAACAAAAAAACGAACTGGGCCAAAGCCCAAGCGGAGAGGGGTGCGAAAATGAGAATAAGGGGGCGCAGGGAAGAAATTCGTTTTTTTGTTTTTTAGGAACAAAACGGGCCTGAGCCCAAGGCAAGGAATGGACGTAGGGGTGTAAAGGTGAGAAATGGGGGGTGCGCGTAGGAGAGAAAAGGTTTTATTTTTTTTTGTAAGCTTGATCAGAAGGCCCAAGGCCCTTTTCGCTTCTCAGATCTGAAAACCCCTACAGGTTCTCACATCCTAACTCATTTCAAACACTGATGCACCCGAGAGACTCAAGTTTCTCCATATGGACGAGAAACCCTAGAGGCACTCACCACTCACTTAGCCTCAGCCTCCGTTCAAACGGTCGGCCACCGTGACGGACCCCCGCTCAATCCAAGGCGTCACCGGCGACTAGGCACCACCGGAGCCGCCGCCAACTCTTTCCACCTTCCTCTTCGCGCGCGAGAATTTCTTTCCCTTCTCCATCGAACACCGTCTGGGCGAGCCCATACGTCTCGAACCAAGACACCACCAGTGTCGCACGTCACGGCCAAGGTTGCCGTCAGGCATCGCCTCCACCGAAACTGGCCGCCACCGCCTCCACCTCCGGATCACGAACCAGGGTCATGCTGGTGACACAAATCGCTGCCGGCGCACGTAACTCTTTTCTCCCTCTTCTCCTACCATAGTCGCCGCCACCACAGAGAAACTGTCGCCACCGAGGCCACCACTAGTGTGGTTCCACGGTTTGTATACCATACAAAACGGCCACTGAGGCTTGTAGAGATAATAATTGGGGGTTCGGGATTTTTGTTCTGATGCTGTGATTTGTATGTGATTGGCGGGTCAAGTTTGTGATTAAAGGTGTGAAGATTTCTTGCACCGCGAAACTGGGAAATGGGGGAAATGGTCGATGGTTATCCCAAGAAGTTGAATGGTGGTGGTTTGCTCGAGAGGACAAATTGTGAATAAAATGGCAGGGGGTTTGTAATTAACGTATACCGGTATACCCAGATTGAGAGGAACCTATGGAGGATCCTATGGTCTACTAGAAGAACAAAACCGCTTCTATTCTTTCAGTTTTTTATAAGAACTGATACGGAAATGTATCAGTTTTTGCTTTGCTTTTTGTTATGTGTTTTCTGGGTAATGGACATTGAAGTCATGTTAGGGGAATATATACCTATCTCCTATTATCATTTATATCTGATGTTGCAGGCATTGAAATTACATATTGGGTGTATTTTGATTAACAGGTGAAATCACAAAAGAGGCAAACGACTATGTACTGATCAAACATCCTTCATACATATCCAGACAGCATCATTCATTCATACCCAACATCATTCATTCATATCTAGACACATAACAGAGGGCATGCATTCACATAAGACAAGGCCAAGAGCTTAGACAGAGAAACTTACCTTCGCAGCTTCAAACGAAACTCTTCCTTTTGGTTCTAGCTCCCTCTGCCCTCTTCGAGTGATCTTCCTTTTTGGTTGTCTCACCTTCTTACAAGCGTAAGAAGGTTGAATGAAAATGGGTTCGGATAACCGTGAGGTCTTCTCTTGATTACCAAGTGGCGGTGATAGGCGATGAGGGTAAGTCTCTAATGTTCTCTCTCCCCTCCTCTTTATTAACTGTGATAAAGCCCCTTTTCAAAACCAAAGCACACTCCTTCCTGTTGTACTGCTTCATGGGAACTCTAGGATATCCTCTGGCGCGGGATTTTCTTTGTCTCTTTTCTTTCTTCATGTTTCCACTTTGTAGTTGACAGATGCTCGTTCAAAACTCTTTCCCCTTCCATGTATGGCGGTTGTTGCTGCTTAAGAATTTTCAGCAAGAAAAACAAATACCTTTTTCACGCTGCCACCGTGTAAACATATTCTAAGCATTCTCTCTATGCTCGAACACTGCAACTGATGGCTTCAGGAGGAGGGAACAGAGTTGACCTTGGGATTTTACTTTTTCCTTTTCCTTTTCTTTCACTTTTTTTTATGTCAGCATTGCAGTGTAAATTTTTATATAAAAAAGTAACCTTTTATTGAATTTAAAAATAAAAATAAAAAAACATTAAAAGGGAAACAACAAAATAAAATAAAAAAAAATATAAAAGTAAAATACATAAAAGAAAACCTAAAAAAGAGAAAATAAAAATAAAATAAAATGAAATAACATAAAGCAAAATGGAATAAAATAAAGATAAAACAAAGAAATAAGATAAAATAAAACAAAATAAAATAAAACCAAATAAAATGAAGTAAAAATAAAAATAAAATAAAATAAAACAAAATAAAATATAAATAGGAGAGAAAATAAATAAAAAACGAAACAAAGTAAAAACAGAGGATAAAAATAATAGAAAAAGGAAAACGGAACAAAATCATTTTTTTTTAGACTTCATATCAAATTTATCTTTGCCCGTTTATTTTATTTTATTACTCCTTTTTAACTCTAGATATTTTTTTTAACTATCCGGACGAAATTGGGTATTAACACTAAGAAAGTCAAATCTTCCTATCTTTTTTGTCTTGGTGAATCTCCATCCCTAAAATCTTGTGTGTTGATCCCAAGTCCTTTATATCAAACTCCTAAGACAATTATGCCTTCAATTTTTGGATTCGAGCTTTGTTGGGGCCTACCCCCAACATGTTGTCCACATACAACAACAAAATAATGAAATCCTTCTCATCAAACCTATTGTAATAAGTATAATGATATGAACTCAATCTGTTGTATCTAAGACTAATGATGAAGGAATTAAATCTCTTATACCAACACCTTAACTCTTTCTTTAGATCGTACAGAGATTTGTTTAACTTGCAAACCAAGTTTTCTTGCTCTTTAAAGCCTTCTGGTTGGACCATATATATTTCTTCTTCAAGTTCTCCCTGAAGAAAAATAGTTTTTACATCCACTTGTTCCAGATGTAAATCAAATGCAACACACATTGCTAGCACAATTTTGATTGTTGTCAATCTAACAACTAATGAGAATATCTCATTAAAGTCAATGCCTTTTTTCTAAGCATATCCTTTTATCACCAATGTAACATGATATTATTCCACTTGATCATTGTTATATCTCTTGATCTTATAGACCCATTTGCAACCAATGACTTTCCTATCTTTTGGAAGTTCAACAAGCCTCCATGTCTTGTTTCTGTGAAGAGCCTCCATTTCTTCTTGCATTGCAGCCATCCACAAATAAGCTTTTGGATCACTCACAGCCTCTTGAAAAGTTGAAGGTTCTCCTTCTTCACTTAGGAGACAATACACATGATAACTGGTCACCACATATTGTGAATGCCAAGATGGTTTGACTCTTTCTCTTGTTGATCGTCGAAGTTCTTCATCCCCAACCTCATTTGGCTCATGTTCTTCGTGCTCTTCCTCTAACTCGAAAGAATATTTTGAAGGGTTCTTCTGTATTTGTACTACGACTTTATCCATATTAAAGTTGTCATTTGTCTGCTTTGCAGTTCATTTTCTACAAAGGCTACATCCTGGTTAACAATAACTTTGTAGGAAGTGGGATCCAACAAGCTATATCCCTTCATATTGTCAGCATAGCCCAAGAATATACTTTTGCTAGATTATGGCAGTTTGATTCTTTCTTAGGAGTTGTACATTACGTACATAGGGCAACCAACTACATGTAAGGAAGAATAATAAATTGGCTTACCATTCCACATCTTCATCGGTGTCTTTAAACTTATAGTTGTTATAGTGATCGATTTATCAAGCAACAGACAATTTTAACCGCTTCTGCCCAGAAAGACTTGGCTACTCTCGCAGTTTGCAACATAATTCTTGTTCTTTCTAGAATAGTTATGTTCATCCCCTCTACTACACCATTCTATTGAGGGTTATGTGGAACAAAAAATTGTCTTATAATACCCTCTTGTTTGTCAAATGCTAGAAAGTCTCCATCCACATATTCTTTTTCTAGTTTCAAGTTCTACTTGTGTTTTGAATTCTTTGAACTAGACAAACACATTTGACTTTCTTGATCAGGTACACCTACAATCTTCTGGAGTAATCATCAATGGATGATACAAAACATTTAGCTCCTCCAAGTGATAGTTCTGATGATTTCCATACATCAGAATGAATCAATTACAATGTGTTTATTTTTCATAGTTACTTTAGCAAACTTCAATCTATGTTACTTGTTGATCACCCAATACTCACAAAAAGGTAAAATTAACCTCTTTAAGCCTACGTAAGATATTACGTTCCACAAGGACTTGCAGACCTCGCTCTAACATATGTCACAGTCTACGATCCCATGTCAGTACCGCTTCTTCTTGACTTGTCAATGCAACCATTGCATTAGCTTCTTGCAATGTATTTCCTATAAGCATGTATAAGTTTGCCTTGATCTTTTCTGCTTTTATTTACTACCAAATTCTCTTTCACCACCTTTAAGATTCCACGTTCAACATGGATCTTGCACCCGAGGTCATCCAATTTCCCTATAAATAATAGATTCTTCTTTAAGTTCTTCACATGTCATACCCCTTGAATTGTGCGAACAATATCGTCATACATTTTTATTTTGACTATACCAACTCTAGCAATCTCCAATGCATGATCATTCCCCATGAACACAAATCCCCCTAAGATAGGCTCATATGTGTGAAATTAGTTTTTGTATGGAGTCATGTGCCAAGTTTCACCTGAATTCATTATCCGCTTGTCATAAAATTTCTTTTTACCATCAAAATTGATCGTTGCTTCGCTCACTGTAATTTCTCCATCATCTAAGGTACTTGCAACACCACCTTGTAAGGTTGATGCTTTCAGAGTTCTTTCCTCCATTCTTTCTCTACCAACAATCTTTCTTGACATGCCATCTCTTGTCACAGTGGTAGCATTTAAGATGCTTTGTATTTTGAGATTTTTATCTACTATGGTTTAACTCCCACTTTATCCACGTTTTATTGATCTACCTCTTGTCATCGTCGAAGCCTTTGTTTGTGTTAGATATATTATATCTTTTATCTTTTAGTTAGTTTGTTATTATTTCTCATTTGTATTTTGGGCTTAGCCCATATTTCTTCTATTATAAATAGAGAACCCTATGTGTGTATTTTACACAAGGGAGATTAATCTAAATATAGTTTTTCACTATATTCAACATGGTATCAGAGCAGGTTCTCTGATCTTCTTCCAGGGTCTCTGCTGTCTGCCGGCGGCCGGCCGCCATGGCCGCCGGCAGCCCCTAAAATTTCAGTGGGCAACCCTTCTCTCTTTCTTTTTCTCTTAAATCTGTGCCACAGTCAGCACCGTGCAGTCAGATCTCTCCACCGTCGCCGCCGCTTCTTTCCGGCCAGTCCGTCACCGCCTCCGGCCACCGCTGCCGCCGCCGCCGGAGTTCCAGAATCGACCGGCGACCACACCATCGGAATCGTCTCGACCGGGCGACCACCGTGGTATGAAGATCGCGGCGAACGGACCTCTCACGCGCCTTCACGCGCCGCCGCAAGAGTCACCGCTGTCGCCGCTGCCGGCGCGCGTGCCGGCGCGTCGCCGGAGCTTTCCGCCGCCGATCAGCACCGCCGTGATCGCCTCTTCGCCCTCTTTCTGGATCTGTGGTTGTTGCATCAATCGGAGTACTTTGAATTTTTAGGGTTTCTCCCTCTCCATGGCTGCCCAACTTGATGATCGGTGTCGGTCTCGCCAACCAGACCATCGCTGCTGTCTGTGCCGTTTGCCGTTGTCCGTGCTGTTAGCCGCTGTCCCGCGCCGTTTGCTGCTGTCCAGGCGCCGTATGCTTCCAACCATTGTAGGCCCCCATCACCTCGTCAGTTAGTGATGGCAGTCCCTGTAGTTTTGTCGCTTTCAGCCACTACAAGCCCCATCAGTCAGTGATGGCAATTTAGTCCCTACAGTTTTATAGCAATCAACCGCCGCTGTAGTCGCTACCGCCTCAGACAGACGCAACTGCGTCAGTTCTTCTTGGGCTAGAGTTTAGCCCGATCTTCTTGTGATACACTGCTAAGTATCACCACTTGGGAGTTGTCCAACAAAGAATTTTGGAACTCCAACATGTCTTTGGATCTTTGATGCCTTTGTTTCAGCATTGTAGCTTAATATTTTGTTTTGTTTTAGTGGTTCAACAACTGTGATCTTTCACATTTCCACCTTCACACTAAGGGGGAGTACGTTTCCAAGACACTGCAAGTCACATAAATATGGGTGTAGTCCCTGCAGTTTTGTAGATTTCAGCTACTACTGTTGATCCCGTCACCCATCCATCATTGATGAGGATTTAGTGTAGTCCCTGCAGTTTTGTAGCTCTTAGCTTTCAGCTACTACTGTTGATCCCGTCACTCATCCATCATTGATTGGGAAACAGTCCTTGCAGCTTGTCATTGTCCACCACTGCTCTCCTTCATCCACTTTTGAAGTTGAAGTTTCACAAGATGTTGTTAGTCCATCTATGTTTGCCTCACACTCTTGAAGACAAATCATCTAGTTCAACACTGAGTTCATCGATTCCAAGCTTAGTTCATACAATTTGTATGCTCCAGCTTGAGGGGGAGTGTTAGATATATTATATCTTTTATCTTTTAGTTAGTTTGTTATTATTTCTCATTTGTATTTTGGGCTTAGCCCATATTTCTTCTATTATAAATAGAGAACCCTATGTGTGTATTTTACACAAGGGAGATTAATCTAAATATAGTTTTTCACTATATTCAACAGTTTGCTTTGAATTTTCCGTCCTATCTACTTTGTTTTCTCTCCTGGATTCTTCTTTAAGAATAGCTTCAACAATATCCTTAAAGTATAGGTACACATCAGTATTGTTATTTGTTATGTTGATGATGAGTTGATAATACAAATCAAGTAAACTCTACAGTAGAAACTTTTAAATGTTAATTTTCAACTATGTTGAAATTTGTCATTACAAGTTAGGCAAATAATGTATTTAGATTATTGATGTGGTCCGTCCCTGATGTGGACTCACTCATTTGAAGAGTATAAAGTTTTATCTTCAAGAATATCCTTGAATAAGTTACTTAACCTTATGCAATTTAATGAAAATGTCTTAAATCTCCTTTGCACTCTACGACATTGGATAAAACTGCACTTGTCATTACTAAGCATTTTAATTAATTTCTTTCTACTTTTGATCAATGATTTTTTTCCCTAATTGCTGACAGTTGTCCTTCCTCATATTTGCCTTCATCCTGATTTTTTACAATAAGAAATTATGCGAGGACCTGAAAATAGAGCCCAAGGGGTGCCTTAAGTTAATAGGACCAGACTTAAAACAAAAGGGCTTTTCGAACCTCCTGGTCCATTAACTCCAGCACACCACTCTCTCTCTAAGAACTCAGTTCCTCTTTTCTCTGCCTTCTCTCTACAACCTCACATCCTTCTCTCTTCAATCTCCTTTCGCTAAGCCAGTAGATTTCATTTTAGGTGGTGCTCAAACGTCCGCGACGTAGAGGGCTTCAAAACCATCCGATCAGTTTTGGATTCTAAGTTGGTAAGTCCCTCCATGCAACCTCCTCTTTACTGTTCTTGAATGGAGACGTATGTTCTTGTCGGTTGCATGTGCTTTCTTGCTTTCCCTTCGTCCATTTCTACTCAATTCTAGCTCTAAGAGCTGTTTCCATCACCATTTTGGTGGTTGTAAGGCATTGTTCGGGTTCTCGCTGTGAGAGGTATCGTTAGGGCATTTCAGTGAGTTGTGCAGTTTTACTCCAAGGTAAGGGGAGCTAGAATACTTCTTTAAATTGCTTGCATGAAGTGTATATATATTGGATTCTGAATTGGTGCACTGTTTGGAGTTGTATTTTGCGTTTTGAGTATGTTGTAATGTATGTGTTGATATGTGAAATCCATGAAACTGTGTTGAGCTGTTTGAAATTGATTTGGATGGGTTTGAATTGCTATAATTGACCAATTGGAAGTGATTTAAGTGTGAAATCTGGTATATTTTTGGTTGGATAGAAATTTGGAGTTTTGTGGTTTTTAGGTCACTTTGAGAGGAAGTGAGGTAATGATTTTAGGCATTTGAGGTCTAAAGCGCAACTGGGCTGTTGGGGCAGTCTTAGTCACTATAATGTGACTTGTTTGAGTCACTAAATTGATCAAACTAGGTGCAAAGCCGTGGGATTGGGTTTTGGGTCCCTAAGTTAGGGAAAATTGGTGTTTTAGAGTTAAAATTGACTTTTAATCACTTTAGAATGGTAGTAGGAATGTTTAGAATCATTTACATAAGTTTAATTAAGTATAAAACAAGAATTAAGGGTGTTAGAAGTTAGTAAAAATGGTTAGAAATTGTCATATTGGGTTATGTTCGCAATTATGCCGAATTCTATAGAATTATGCAGAACGTTGCAGTTGACCGTTCGGTCTTGTGCTGCTCTCGGTCATAACTGGGTTGGTCTCTTTTGAGTCTTACCAGTTCATGACTGTTCGTTCTCTTAAGTAGCGTTCGGTCTCTTAGATAGCGTTCAGTCTCTTAAGTAGTGTTTGTTCTCTTAAGTAGCGTTCAGTCTCAGGTAGCGTTCAGTCTCTTAAGTAGTGTTCGTTCTCTTAACTAGCGTTCGGTCTCAGGTAGCATGCAGTCTTGATAGCGCTCGGTCTTAGGTAGCATTCGGTCTCTCTTAGTGAGCGGTCTTGAATAGTGTTCGACCACTTCTTCAGTCTTACCTTTTATGGATCATTCGGTCTTGTCCTTTGGGAGGTGAGATACCGTTCAGTCTCTACCATTCACGGGGTGTTCGGTCCTGCTCATTATGTGTTGATGTTTTTCCTTCGGCCTATATTTCTATTTATTCCAGTATACTATTTTACTTAATTGTTCTAGTTGCTTTAAGGGCTTATGTGTGCATTATCATGTTGATGTTAAAGTGAAAAGTATTAGTATTGGACGTAATTCCATGATCCTCAAGGGGGATACATGGTGGTGCCCTTTCAGTGTGTTTAGAATGATTTGCATGGTAGCTCAATCTTGGGGGTTTTCCTGACGCTCCAATGGTCTTTCATTCTCAAGTAGAGAGGATTGATCCATGTGGTGAGGAGTAGCAGGAGGTCCTAGTCTTGGGTGCTTCTAGTATGGCCCAAGGTGAGTGATAACGGACTAACCTCGTGAGTGTGGTAGGGTGAAACTCATTGGCAATGGCTTTGCAAAGCAGTAGAGGCCACCACGAGTGCATAACCCGCCATAGCTTGACAATCATTCTAAGTCCGGACGAGTCAAGTTTAAGTGCAACAAGTCATGTTTGTGTAGTGTAGTGTATCTGTCTTTACTTGCATGTTGTATGTGACTGTTATAACATGATTTTTATATCTAGCTCACCCTTGCTTGTGTGTTTGTGTTTGCTTGGGTATGCTTTTCTTTTGCAATGATCATCCACTTGGATGTGAGCAGAGGCGGATGAGGTGCCTCTGGAGCAGTCTTTGGAGGACGATGGTGTTGTTGCTTAGCTTAGTTAGGACCCTTAGTTGTCCTTATTATTTTGAAATACTCTAGTATGTTTAAGTTTTAAATTCTGACTCATTTTGGGATGACTTTAAGCTTAACAAACTTTCTTTACAGTCTACTATAACTGTTCTCTTTTATATAAATGTGGACTTACTATGTTATATGCTTCTATATAATCTGGAATGTTACAAATTATACCTATGGAACTTCTCTATCTCGTACTTTATTGTTGTGACTTAAAAAAAATACTTGTGCACTTCTCATTATGAATATTATTATCTACCAAAACAATAGTAATAAACAGTAAACCAATACACTAGGTGAGTTTTAAGAAGAAAAAAAAGTAAATTACTAATTGACGTATTTAGATACCAAGTCTACCAAAAGTTAAGAAATATAAGGGAAGAAAAAAATATAAATTTTTGGAGTGATTTAGAAAGAAATCAAGGTTCCTTTTTTATAGAAAGAATGGGAAGGAAATCCATTATTATTAGTGTCCACCAATCTTCAACTTCTCTTTCACATAAACATCCATTTGGTAGTACCAAGAGAACATTTTGCTATACTATACAACAACAATATGAACCACCACGAGAGCTCCCCCATGAGCAAGACGAACACTGATTCATTGACATTGTCTCGCGGAACGACACAATAATGCTTCGTCCACACCAACAAAACAACCCCAATCCCCAACAACGAACCCCAAACAGAGAAGAGAACAAGAACAGTTCCTCAACTTGGGGCACCTACTTCAGAAAACCAACAACAACCTTAACTTAAGGCACCCACCTCATAACAACAAACAACGAAGAACACACACACTGTGTTAGAACGAAGAACTTAGGGCATCCCACCTCAGCTCACCTCCTTCATCTCAAGTCCTTCAGCTAAGCTTCTTCGAGATGAATATGTTAGGGCAAACACGTATGTATTTGGTTTTCTAATCAAAGGATATTTTCATATATGTCTTTGCTAAAAAAATGTGTTTTTGCCACGTTGGATAAGTAATTTGTCACATCAATTAACATTTAACGTTATTCCTACCAACTTAACGGATAGAACTGAAATATTACAATTTTCATAATATAGAGACTCAATGTCTTCACTTTTAAAATTAAGTACTAAACTAAAATAATCATTTAACTTAGGGACCAATTAAATATTTAAACTTTTTTTTACCATTGATAAAATATATAAAACTTAACCAAACATATGATAAAATGTGTGAAATAATTCATTGGAACTAAAAATAATTAAGTAAAAAATTATATTGAATAAATAACATTTGATGATTAAAGAAAATGAAAACGGGAATTAAACAATAAAGTTTCCAAAACTAAAGTAAAGCTGTGAGTGTGCGATTTGTTTCTGAAGCCACAGTGGAAAACCACACCATACACTTCTCTTCTCAGACTCGCATCATTTTCATTCTTCCATTCCAATTCAACCTTCCATCTTCCAACTTCACTGCCTATGGATCGTGCTCAGCTTCTCTTGCTTGGTCTGCCTCTCTTTCTTTTCTGTTCTGACCTATTTTCGCTCTTCACACCACCACCACCGCCACCTCACCACCACCACCACCACCATCACCATCCACCGCACCACCATCATCACCCACCGCACCACCATCATCACCCACCGCACCACCATCACCACCCTCCCCACCACCACCATCACCCACCGCACCACCCACCCCAACACCATTATCAGCCGATTACAATAGAGTTACCCCCCGAGGTAATTTTTTTCATGAAAATCCCATCTTTATCATTTTTTTAATGTCCCATTAACGGCTCTCTTCTGTTCTTGTTTCCTCAGAAAACCACGAGCAGTATTGCAAATTCGGGTCTCGGCAACACTGTCAACATCAATTTCTGCTCTTCGTGTTCTTACAGGTACTTGCTATTAATATTATGGTGTTGATGGTTTTTCTATAGAGAGAAGAATTACAAAAAAAAAAAAGGAACGCTTTTTGAGATTATGGGGGAATCGACCTAGAAAGATTATTTGACTTTAGGTTTTTGGTTATATCATCCAGCTTGTGAAATCTTATCTGGGTTGTATATCATATCATACATCAGTGGTTAGCTGGGGATTTAAGGGAGTATTGTTCCAAATCATTGCTTTAACTTTTTGTTCGGTGTTCCTTAAACCTTTGTGTTGGTACAGTTGAAAGAAAATGAAAAGAAAAGAAAAGTTTGAATTTTTAATTGTTTGGTACAGGGGAAAGAAATGAGAAAGATAATTTTGATTTTTTTTTCTAAAATCCATTGTTGTCTTTGTTTTATGTCCACTCTATTTTCTTTCGTTTCATTACCTTAGGAAAATGTATAGGCAAAAGTTGGTTCATTACAATTTGCATGCATATGGTAGTGTTGGTTAGGATGGGGAATTTGTTATAAATGGATGGCTGTGTTGTTTGTGTGTAGGGGAACAGCAGTGACAATGAAGAATATGTTGGATATTGCTTTTCCTGGAACTGAGGTTATTCTTGCTAATTATCCTCCATCGCTTCCAAAGCGTCTGCTAAGCAAATTGGTTCCAGTTGTTCAGATTGGTGTTATAGGAGTGGTTGTTGCTGGGGAGCATATATTTCCAGTATTGGGTTTTGCGGCACCTCCTCCTTGGTATTTCAACTTGCGTGCTAATAAATTTGGAACCATTGCTAGTACTTGGCTTCTTGGGAATGCCTTGCAGTCATTCTTACAGAGCTCTGGAGCATTTGAAATTTACTTCAATGGTGAACTGGTTGGTACCTTCCTTCCACGTTCTATTTTCTTTTATTTATTAGTACACATTTATTTGATAGTTGAGCTCGTGATCTTTATTCAAGTTTTGTTATGCTTTGTGACTGTGTGAGCATGTGTAATCCATCGGGTAGATATCCCACGTGAGTTGTTAGATCAATATTTTGCCACTTCACTGGATTTCTCTGGTTAATTTGGGGCTCACTTAGAGAATTTTTAGCTACTATCATACAATATGTTAAGCAGCATCATTATCTTTGGCTGTATTATTTTGATTCTTTTCGGTTATCATACTTTCTGCGAAGGTTATATTTCATCATTGAATTTATTGAATTATATGGTCTTGAACAGACTAAAACTAGTTTAAGATCTGCAGAAAAATATTGTGAAAAAGTGGGTAGAGTATGGGGAATTGGGGCCTATCCTCCATTCCAGCTAAAATGTAGCACATCTTTGTTACCTTGAGCCAAATAAATCCATGATGGTCAATTGATATTTTTATATGGATTTTTGTAGTTTGAAAACCTCTGCTTTCAGATCACAGTTATATGTCTATATGACTTTTTGGGTGATTGGGGAGAACGGTTCACCACCTTGCATTCAACATTGAACTCCTTTAGTATTGGGCATTTTGGCTTTGTAACATTATTTTGTTTCTTGCATTCAGTGTTTTATGGTATATAATTTGTGAGAATTAGTATAGGATTTATTTGTGTAGTTCTAAGAAATGGACTAAGATCTTGTTTGGATATAAAAACTAAAAGTATTTTGAGGGTTTATCTACTGAAATAAACTTCATACTTTCAGTAGAGAACTCTCAAAAAGCATTTATAGTACATATCCAAACGGATCGAACTTTAAGTTAATAGGAAATAAACTTATCCTTTTTTTTTCTGTTTTAAGAGTTCTTATCTGAACCATCATTTGATCATACTCTTGCCTCTTCTGACTCTAGAGTTACTTAGATGGAAGGTACCGTAGTATATGGCATCTTCAATGCTTTTGAATTTTTTACTCATACCTTAAAACTCTTCTGCCCTTGAAGGTTTTCTCTAAACTGAAGGAGGGAAGGTTTCCTGGAGAGATCGAGTTGAAGGATTTGATTACCAAAAGGATGACAAATTCTATACGTGTTAATGGTGTGTCAGAATTGATGTCTTAGTGTCTTTGGTGGAGGCATATTTTGAACTGTCATAAAATGTTACTGCACCTGACATTGCAATGTGAAGTAAGAGGTTGGTATACATATATCTTAGGAATATCATGTTGTAAGGTTCTGCCAGATGTTTATCCTGCTGCATAAACTTTGTGTATTGAAAGAACTAAGTAACTGCTGAAGGAAAAGCTACCTCAGGTAATAGTTTGTGTAATTTGTTTTCACTGTGATATCTCTTTATCATCAGCTCCAATAACATCCATATACTACGTTCAAAATTGAAGATTTAATTAAGTTTTTGTTCCCAAAGAAGTAGGTTGTTTTAGTTTTGGTTTCCCATTAAAATACCAAAAACTTAATTAAGCAAAATTGAATGGTAGGATAAGGCAAATTTTGCAACACTATACTTTATAGTAATGTATGGATAAGACTGAGTTTGGATACAGTAGCAATGTCAAACACGAATGAGTAAAGTACACATGTATATCAGAAGAACACGAAGACACTAAGCAATTTAAAATATATCAAAGAAATTACGCTTAAGTAACTGTCGTTTGTATAACTTATAATATGCTTTAAATACCTGTTGGTTTTATTATTTATTTATTTTTCTTCAATTTAATTTCTTTATTAATAAAAGATTCAATCAAGCAGTTAAGTCCAATTTTAAAATATAAGTTATGACCTTTTTAAGTTCTAATCATGTCTCTTAACTTTTAAAAACATCTTTTAAACACTAAAATTAATGTTATTAGGGTTATAAGTGTTTATTATAATATAATATTATGTGTAAATTAAAGTTATTAATAAGTAGTTAACGATTTCATTGTTGAATTAGATAAATAGATTTTATTAACGATTCTATTGTTAATTAAATAAATAAAAAATAATCACATTGTTATGGTTTTGAAAATTAAGAAATTAAATTTAATTTTTTATTAATAGGTTAAAATAAATAAATGATAAATTGAAGAAATCAAGCTTATATAATAAATACGCAAATCATGTGATAACTTGCCATTTTTATGTAAATTGTGGTGTTTTTGTAAGAGCCTTTTCTGTTAGTAATTTGTTGGGTGCAAATTGCATTGATTTTCATTTATATACTGCATTTATAAAGGGAGTTTATCCACCGGAGAATTCCTTCACAATATATTAATGTTGTCAAATGTGATCATGCATAATTTTGGGAATCGTCTAAACATTGAATTTGGTTTATTACTGCCCAATAATCAATGTTCCTGGTGCTAAAAATTGAATCATAACGTGTATACGCTCTCTATTAGAAAAATAATACCAACGACAGCAAAATTTAATCTATTGCCGTCACCCTTCAATGAAATTTCCGAGTAATCTAATTTTTCGTTTCTACTGTTTAAACAAATGGAACGTGTAAACAATATCATGAACTGGTAAAGTTCCTTGATCTTCTGTGTACTGAAATTCATCTCCTTAGACATTACTGGCTTTTGAAACATGCTTCTCCAAAATGATCCAAATAAATTGAAGTATTGTGAGGGCCTATTAACATGTCTAAGTCATAATAAAAATTTCACGCAGAGTATTTACCTTAAAAAGTTCTCATATTCGGCTTATGTCACGGCCAAACACAAAAGTAGTAGCCCAGTTGATGGCTACATAGAATCTGTTCCTCCAGCTGATGACACGAGTTAGGTATGCTGAGCGCCAGATAAACCAACTGACAAAACCTGCCAAAGATAACCCTTTGGCCTCCTGCAGGAGATTGCGTGAATGAATCAAACCACAAGTTTTTAAAGCACCAGTAAAAGCTTAGGAATGAAAATCACCTTGCTTTGTCTGAGGTCGACTAGAGCCTTATAACTCCCTATAGATGCCATGCTTCCAAGGTGCTTGTAAACAAATTGTTCCCCAAAGTCAAAGTCCTTTGCACTGTTTGCACGGCCTCCATTTTCTTTACCTATTTTGTTTAGTAAGATTGCTAAATATTTACCCTGCCTTTCTGCTACCTGTGGTTCAATCCAAAACGGCAACGCATTAAGTTGGTAAATGCAACATCAATTCACTCATGACCAGTAACAGAGTAAATTAGCAGTAACACATTCAGAATGAAATCTCAGGGTCAAAGACCTTAGTGCAAAGTGAGAACTACAAATTCCAGGAATTTAAGAAATTAATTTGTATGAGGAGAAACTAATGAATCCAATGTCACGTACTTGGGCTAAAGCCGGCAGTGGTTGTTTTCCTGTACTTTCTACAAAACCACTACAGTCACCTATTGAAAAGATATCCTCTACTGTAGGAACACGAAGCCACTCATCAGTGCCAATCCTGAAAATAAGAAACTTTAAAAATTTGTTTTATGGAAATACCCTAATCTATAGTTATAGTTGCCATGAAATAAAAGAAACGTAAGAACAGAAGTTATGGCACATCAAATGTGTGTCAAACGCGAGGAAACTGATACATCTGACGATGGCTTATGGTGGACAAATGACATAAATAGTAAAATATAACTAAAAATACATATCGATTTACACCTCGGCCTAAACATATTTTGCACCATATAACTAACTGCTGAATCCAATCATTGATGTATGTGTATTTTACATAATGATTTTCATGCCAAAGTTTGGAAGATTAAAAGATATGAGGGTAATAATAAAATTATTGATATTTTCTTATATTTGAAAAGGATTTATATGAAATGCCTGAAATGAACTTTCAAATGCAACCTTGAAATTGAAAGCTTCATCAGATGATAAAGATTTATTTTGATCTATGCCTAATTCAGTCTCCTTAAATAAATACATGCGCACAATGAGTGATATCTTTGGAAAAAAGTAGCCCTGCTTTCATGATAAGACAGATCATGTCTATTCATATGACTGCTCCAAATTTGTAAATTTGAAAGAGCTGTCAATGGAAAGAAAATAAGTGCAACTATGTTGAGTAACAAAGAACAACCTTCCACCAGGAGATTTGGGGAAATCCAAAGACTGAATAAAAGCTGATGGACCAACTCCAGTCGACCATACGAGCAACCCATATGGTACCTCAGTTCCATCATTTAGGATAATCTTCTTCTCCTCGACATCTTTCACAATGCCACGGACTAGTCGGACTCCTGACTGATAGAAACTTCAATATGAGGAGATACAAAACTAATATTGATTGAACAGTTAACTTATCAATCAGTTTTCATCATACTTATTGTACTACGAGGAAGAGTCGCATTAATTAATTATATGATTCCAAAGACCACTGTTAGAAACATTGGGTCGTGATTATATTTCATATTTTGATAATTAACACCATAGTAATTACTAATAGACTACTACATTTCTTTAAATGGAAAGGTGAGTTTAGTTGTTCTTTGTTTCTTTTTACATGATATTCAGAAGTTCGAAATCAGCAGGGAAAGGTTGAACAAACATAATAGAAGTTCCTTCTGATATGTAGCTCACCTTTGTCAATTGATTGGTGGCATATTGCCTGAGTCGGACATCAAAGGAAGACAGGATCTCATTGGCCTGAAATGGCATGAATAAATTGGTTAAAAAACAAATTACCTTAAAAGAAAATTTTGGCACGAAGAAAAATGACAATGGTGTTTCTAACCATTATGTTGGCAATAATTGTAATTTGGAAGACAGATATACAATGGAAAGAGCAAGAGGTTTCTTGCCATAAGCAAGAGTTTTGCTGCCATAGGCAATACCAAAAATCTAGTCTATTTGGTTGTATCACATATCTGATGCTACTAAACAAACCTCAATTAAAGTAACGTGGATGTAGTCCTTCACATGTGAATATCTCTCACGGACATCCCTTACGATAAAATCACTAAGTTCACCGCTGAATTCAACTCCAGTGGGACCGCCTCCCACAACCACACAGTGTAACAGCCTCCTTTTTTCCTCTTCTTCAATCCCTGCATCCAAATCAAATGCAAATTGCATAGGTGATGTACAATAATCATTATTTTCAAGTGACTTTATATTAATCCTAAATATCAAAATTGTTGTAAACCTGGAACATCAGACATCATTAAGTTCAGAAGCAACTTCCGCCGAATTTCCTGTGCATGATAAACTTCACGAAGAAAAATTGCATGCTCATAGACTCCGTGAATTCCAAAAGTGGTAGGTTGTGCTCCTAATGCAATTACCAGCTTATCATATGCGATCGTAAATTTCCAGGGATCTATTGTCTGCGTTCCTTCAGTTACAGACTCACATTGCACCTTCAAAACCATTTTGCCAGATTCTCCCCAATTAAACCACATCATGAGTACCAATATTTAAAGTAATACTAGTAATTCTCCAACCTTAAGACACATTGTCAGTACTACCGATATTTCAACTAATAGGAGTATGATGCCGTTTTGTTATGTGGAGAGAGTAAGAGAAATAGGTACGAAATTGAATTTTCCTTGGGGCTTCAGGTTCCAGGCGTTGCTTTGATAGTTTTAATTCAACAAAACAATAACAAGCTTTGTATTACTAAACAGGGTTTCGATTCCAACAACAATGCAACAACCTTTATCTTACTATATGGAGTAGAACAAAAGGTATAAAAAACACAATTTCAATAAATCCATCAACAAACAAGGTACCTTCTAATAATTTCAAATTTTGAATAAATTCCTCGTGTTTCAGTACAACTGGGAAAAAGAAACAGAAGACACTGCTTCATCCCCTAAAAAAAGATAATTTACACATTCCATGCACCTCAAATGAAATGGAAAAGGATAGCAAATGGGATTGATGTGAGTTCACACACGTGACAGGTGATGGCAAGGAGAAAGAGGGAGTCAAGGCAGTGACATTAACAATGATGAGTTTGTTATGCAACAGAATGTATCAGTAGTGTAGAGGACAAGAAAAATAATAGACGATAGAAAAACTACTATTGTATATTTCTCCTAGAAACATACTCGTTAACATTTTTCTACTGTTGGTTGAAATTAATAGAAAATCACAAAAAATAGTGAATCAACCATCTGACTTAACAATGGTTTTTCAATTTCTTAGTTCTCAATAAAATTTTGCCAATAAAAAGTGTGCCTCTAGCTCTCCTATGCCACACTATGTCGGTTGTGAATTTTGGTGTTAGTGTTCTGACAAAGTTGGTGTCAAGGTCACGCAATATTATGTCACCTTAACATATTGCTAAATCCCTGAAACATAGTAGCATATAAAGAATCTATACATACAATAAATCACAGAAACGTATGCAAATCAAGAAAATGATATGATGCACGTTGTCCACACTCCACAGATGTCCATTATCAAGTAACAAACCAAATCACGCCCAATTTAACGACATTTAACCGGAACAGTGGCCGCAGAATTGAAAGAAGAGAAGTGGATAACATACGACATGGTTGAGAGCATCAATGGCAGTACAATTGGCGAGGAAGAAGAAAGAGCCAGGTTCCCGGGAAATGGCGGATTGGATCCTGGCGATGGGTTCGGCAACGGTTCTGAACTCGAGCGTTCCGACGCACGTGGAAGCCAAGAGAGGCGTGAACACCATGTGGTTGCGCGGTGACACGCAAACGATGTCGTAGATTTTAGGGTCCAGGCCCTTCATGAGCCGGCACCCAGCCCATCCAGAGCCCAGCACGACCACACGGGGCTTCTCGTGGGCTTTCGTGGGGCCTAGACCCGCATGGTGAACCGGGCTGGTGGAGGTGCTGAACCGGGAGAGAGAAGTGAAGTGGCGCGTTTTGGAGGAGAGGTGTCGAAACCAAGACATAGCGAAGGTGTGAAACTAACTAACTGAGATTGCTATGTTGGGAAAGAAAGAGAAAACAGAGAAGAAGAAGATGATCAAGAAGAGGTTTCTAATTATTTGGGGTTTGTTTGGATGGATCAATTTGACTTGACTGATGTAAGAGGCTGCTTAATAGGAGCGTTGACGTTGATGTCACGTGTTATGATGACGATGCAGACATGTATCAGCATGGCGCACTGGTGGCTGCTACCGTAAACTGTGAACATGGCCACTCAAACGTGCTTCTGCACAGCTTTTTATCCCTCCAATCCAATCATTTTCGTCATGTGCTTTTTCTTAACTTTTGTTTATCTATTTTGTTTCCTTTCACGTATTTTTTTTACAAAATTTTGTTCCAAATATAATTAGATTGAACGCCGATTATTCTTCAATTAATTTCAATTTATCACTTTTTGTGAATTACTTATTTTCTCCATTAGACCAAACCTCCTCTGGTTCTTGTAACCTTTAAAAAAAAAACTGGCAGAAATTAAAAAAAAAAAAAAACTCAACAAAGTTATATTGACCATTTTTTTCATGGTCTTAAATGTAAATCCTTAATATAAAAGAAAAAGGAGTGATTTTAGTTAAAAGAAAAAACTTAAATATTAACGATTCATCTTGCCTTAAAAAAAGACATATTATACAAGAATTAAAAATAAAAAAAAATATATATGGTATTAATGAAATAATTAGTAAAAAAATATAGTCATATTCAATAGTACATGAAAAATTATAAATAACAATAAAAAAAGTTATGAGTCATTACACAATATTTGGTATCATTGACATTTCTCATTTAAAGGAAGTGTCTGTCATTTTTAACATCTAAAATGCCTATATATTGAAGATTGTATTTCTTTATTCAATATTCTAATAGTAAATATGAAAACAACAATATATGTATTTGATAAACATTATATCTTTGGTCATTGTTTCCACATTGCTTAAGTTTCTTGGTTGGTTTTGAGATAAATTGATTTATTAAAAAACTTTTTTCGAACGTTACGAAGTTATACATTTCTATATTTTAAAAATAATGTTTTGAACATTGATATTTGTGTTTAAGTTTAATTTGAGGAATATGTAACGTAAGATCCTAAATATATATATATATATATATATATATATATATATATATATTTTAAAGAAGATGGTGAGGGGCTACATGTCCAGCAAAAGTCACGGTGAGTGCTCCAGCCACCAAGAGAGAAATTATCATTCTACCTTGAGTGTTCCAGCCACCAGGAAACCATCATCATCATTTTCTTAGTGGACACGGCACTGAGGATAGAAGGGGACGGCTAAGGTTCGTCCAGCTAGCACCATCCAGTGGAGTGCACAGTTCTTCTTTCTCTTAAAGGAAAGAGCTCATTGATTCAAAGGAGGAATTGGGTTCTGCACTTGTGGGAGTGAAATCCTTGCTGCAAAATTCGTGAGAGAGGTGAAGTTGAGAGCTTCTAGAGTTGCAAGGAGGCCAAGGTACTGCAAGTCTTGTGGAGATAGATTCAAGGTTTACAAAGGAAGTCTTCAAGAGGTAAGGGGAGCTAGATCTTTTTCTATAGATTGTAGGAATAATACACGTGTTTGAGATCTGTGATATTATGTTGATTGTAGAACTATACTGTTGTAAAATCTGGGGAAAAGGGGATAAAAATGGTGCTCTGGAAGTCTAGTTGCGATTCTGCATAATTCTGCAGAACGCGAAAAATAACGTTCGGTAAATAGTGTTCGGTCGTTAGTTGTTACCGTTCGGTTAGGACTAAATCGATACCGTACGGTTAAGTTTTAGTTAAATACCGTTCGGTTAAGTGTTGATCTAGTACCGATCGGCCATGTATTAGTGATTGTTAGCGTTCGGTCTTGATCAGGTGCTCTCAGGTTTCGATCGTTAGCGTTCGGTCTTGATGATGTTTGTTCTCAAATAGTGCTCGTCATAGGTAGTGTTCGGTCTTGATGATGTTTGTTCTAAGGTAGTGATCGTTCATAGGTAGCGTTCGGTCTTGATGATGTTTATTCTCAGGTAGTTATCATTCATAAGTACCGTTCGGTCTTGATGATGTTTGTTCTAAGGTAGTGATCGTTCATAGGTAGCGTTCGGTCTTGATGATGTTTATTCTCAGGTAGTGATCGTTCATAGGTAGCGTTCGGTCTTGATGATGTTTGTTCTCAGGTAGTGATCGTTCATAGGTAGCGTTCGGTCTTGATGATGTTTATTCTCAGGTAGTGATCGTTCATAGGTAGCGTTCGGTCTGGATGATGTTTGTTCTCAGGTAGTGATCGTTCATAGGTAGCGTTCGGTCTTGATGATGTTTGTTCTCAGATAGTGCTCGTCATAGGTAGCGTTCGGTCTTGATGATGTTTATTCTAAGGTAGTGATCGTTCATAGGTAGCGTTCGGTCTTGATGATGTTTATTCTCAGGTAGTGATCGTTCATAGGTAGCGTTCGGTCTTGATGATGCTTGTTCTCAGATAGTGCTCGACATAGGTAGTGTTCGGTCTTGATGATGTTTATTCTAAGGTAGTGATCGTTCATAGGTAGTGTTCGGTCTTGATGATGTTTATTCTCAGGTAGTGATCGTTCATAGGTAGCGTTCGGTCTTGACGATGCTTGTTCTCAGATAATGCTCGACATAGGTAGCGTTCGGTCTTGATGATGTTTATTCTAAGGTAGTGATCGTTCATAAGTAGCGTTCGGTCTTGATGATGTTTATTCTCAGGTAGTGATCGTTCATAGGTAGCGTTCGGTCTTGATGATGTTTGTTCTCAGGTAGTGATCGTTCATAGGTAGCGTTCGGTCTTGATGATGTTTGTTCTCAGATAGTGCTCGTCATAGGTATCGTTCGGTCTTGATGATGTTTGTTCTAAGGTAGTGATCGTTCATAGGTAGCGTTCGGTCTTGATGATGTTTATTCTCAGGTAGTGATCGTTCATAGGTAGCGTTCGGTGTTTTAGCGTTCAACCTAAGTACTCGATCTTAGCGTTCGTCTAAACAGTGTTCGACTTAATAGTATTCGATCTAATAGCGTTCGGTGTCTTAGCGTTCAGCCTAAGTGCTCGATCTTAGCGTTCGTCCAAACAGTGTTCGACCTAATAGTATTCGATCTAATAGCGTTCGGTGTTTTAGCGTTCAGCCTAAGTGCTCGATCCTTAGCGTTCGTCCAAACAGTGTTCGTCCTAATAGTGTTCGGTCTAATATAATGTTCGGTGTTTTAGCGTTCGGCCTAATAGTGCTTGATCTCATAGCGTTCGTCTAAATAATGTTCAACCTAATAGTGTTCGGCCAAATAGTGTTCGGCCAAATACCGTTCGGCCTAATAGTGTTCGGCAAATAGTGTTCGGTCAAATAGTGTTCGGCAAATAGTGTTCGGTTCTAAGTTCATTTGCTCTTGTTCTGGGTTGAATTAAGTGTGCAAAATGTTTGGAATGTATACTGTGATGTGATTTATGTGGAAAGTATGTAAATGCATGAGATATGTTAAATTTACTGTGATAATATGACTGCAAATTTAAATGATGAATTTGAGTATGAATTGGACATCTCAGGGTGAGATGGATGAAAGTGACGTGTGGAGTGTTGTTGTTGTTCTGTATAACTGTAGGGAACTTTGAACCGATATGTCTATCCCTACACTCAAAGCATTGTTCATGCTCAAATAGAGAAGAACAATGTAAGTGGTGAGAGTAGAGGGAGGTCCTCGTCTATAGTCTTTGAATTTAGACATAGATAGATTGGGGGATTTACCTTGCTAGTGTTGGGGAGGGCCAGCTGAACTATGCAAGTGCAAAGACGACCAATAGTGCGACAATTATACAAATCCGGGTGAGTCGTGTGAGTGTGTGAGTCATGGTTTAATGAGTATGCTTTAATTGTTCTTTTATACGTAACTAAGCATGATGACATGAATTGATTGTACTACATATTTATTGCTTGTTTACCTAACTCACCCTTGCTTGTTTTGTTGTGTGTTGTTTGGGTATGTTTCTTTGGCGATGATCATCCATTTGGATGGGAGCAGATGTTGTCGAGGAGGTTCCCTTGGAGCAAGAACTAGAGGATACTGATTTGCAGTGTAGTCTACTTAGGAATTTCCTATTTGAACGCTTGAAGTGTTCGATACTTTAAACTGTTTAAGTTTAAAATTTCGTCTCTTTATTTGGATGACTGTAATTCCACACTTAATTACACGTCATACTCTAACTGTTCTCTTTATTTAAATGTTGACGCCTATATTATACGATTGTGGTTATTATATAATTGGGATGTCACATGTAACATCCTAAACACTCAATAATCCCTTAATTTAAACTATATATAATACAATTATTAAGTCTAAAATCATGTTAGAAATATACAATCCAAAGTATGTATTGAAAAATAATTCAAAAGTTTAAGTTCAACATTCAAATTACATTACAATCTTCAATTGCATACTATTTAAAAAAATAACTAAAAATTAATTCCTATTAAAGGTTTCTATTAATCTATCTCTTATTCAAGTTATTTTTTTAAGTGTAGTTTTCTCTCCTCACGTATTCATAAGCGACCATCGTTATAAAAAGAAAAAGAAAAACACAAACACATACAAAAACAAGAAAGAGCTAATGTGCTTTATAAATTTTCATATTTGACATAAAAAATTAAACAATATAAAAAATTATCTATGAGAAACAAATATAATCTTTATAAAATTATTTAGAAGAAGTACTCAATATGTAGTCACCACTTGCTTGATCCAAAACAATTTTATTTATACTAAAGTTTTTTATTATTAAAACAATTGAGTATTACCATTTTAAAACTACTATCATTTTTATAAAACATTTTCTAGGTGTCACATTTACAATAATTTGGCCAAAGATATTTTGTCACTAATATTATTCTAGATTATTTCAGTCATTATGGTTAAAATTATTTTTGGCAAAATGTTAACTAGGCTACACATAATTCTTTTTTAGTTTATATTTATAATATTTTTTATTGATGATTTTGAAATTTTCAACTAAAATTTCAATGATTTTGCAAAATTAACCCTTGTAGATTTCAACTAATAAAATTATCATCAATTGATTTTTTATTATTAGTAAATATTATTTAATATTAAAATTAGTTTTTGTATTTAGTAGGAATTGAAATCCTAACAAAAAAGAAAAATTAGCTTATCCAAATAATGTATTTAAGATATAAAACGATATAAAAGTAAAGCAAATCAAATTTAATGTATTTAATTTATTCTATTCAAAACACTAATTATGTTGGACTAATTTTACATTATTCTCAATATTATTATTGTAGATTGTCATTGACTATTATCTCAAAATTAAAATTATCATTCTAAAAGATGTTTCATTTTAATGTATAATACATTATTCAAACCACACTTTTTGAAATCTCTCACCCTATATTAGTTATTTAGGATGCTATTTTTTTAATGGTTCTATTTTGAAGTCACATTAATTGCTTTACTAATCATCTCACATTTAACATATGATTATATAAGTGTATAATTCGTTTATAAACTTCTTTTAAATAATTTTTTCAAATTTAAGATAATTTCTTTCAGAATCATCGTTTAGCACACGTTCTATAATCATACAATTAAAATTTCCTTTTTAAAAAATAACTATGGTCACATCACACACACATTTACCTTACTCGACTTCAAATATATGATACATTTTTCTCTCACAAAAATTAAATATATTTTATTACAAATTTCTCTTCTCTCTTACTAATAAATAAAATATTCAAGTTCCACTTATAAAATATATTTTTACTCTTAGTAAGCCAGAAAAATTCGAACCCGACCCAACCCATCATTGTTGGTGGATAAACGGGTTGACTCACTGGCTCACTTAATTACATTTTGTTTTAATAAAAAAAATTACAAACTTTCTATTATTCAAATCTAAATAAATTTCACTCCCAACTGAGTGTTTAATTAATTTTGAAAATAAGGAACTTAAATACTTTTTTCAAGCAAAAACAAAATAATAAATATTTTTTTATAAAATTAAAATTAAATTTTGATAAAATAAAATTAGGTAGGTGACCCGGCCCACCACGGATTTAACCTGCATGAGCCGAGTTTAAATGAGTTAGATTGAAATCTGACCCGTATAAAAAAAATATAATTTTTTCAAACTCAATCCAGCTCAAACCCGTGATGGGTCGGATTTGTCCGCGAATTGTGATCCATTTTGATAGCTCTTGCTTCCTGCATTCTATCACATTTCTACCAGCACCCTATCACCTAAGGAATCTATTTTCATGATCACAGTAAACAATTTTGGGATTTTTTTTTTCTAAAAGCAATCACCACTTTTCATTATGTAAAAAAAATGAAAGTTGTTTTCTATACGGTGGAGAGAGAAATTTGATTGGGTGTAAGATGCAAAACCCTACTTAAGGGTGCATAAGTGAAAAAACTCCATTAATGTGTTATATCCTTTGAGTTGGCCCATGAGGCATATGTCATTGTACTATTTTTCTCTCTGAGGGTTACTCTCTACACCATCCCACATTGATCCTTGCACCACCACATTTTTTTAAAATTCTAAAACTATCCTTTATATTTTAAAATATCCTACACTCCCATATTTTTTCTTCAACAGATGTCGGCATTCGTTGAAGAAAAAATACTTCGACGGATATGTCACATTCGTTAATGGATATGCTACATCCGTTCAAGTTTTTTTCTTAGTTTTTCGTTTATTAATTTAATATTTTTTATATTATTAAGTAAACGGATGGACCACATCCGTAGTTTTTTTCTTAGTTTATTAATTTATATATTTTAAATAATCTATAAATATTATTTAATTTTATTTTAAATTTCGTTATATAATGATATATAAATTAATTTTATTTTATTTAATAAAATTATTATTATTAATTTAATTTATATATTATTATTTAATTAATTATTATAATATTTTTTATATTATGATTAGTTAAACGGATGTGCCACATCCTTATATGGCCACATCCGAAGTTTATTTTTCTTAGTTTATTAATTTATATATTTTAAATTAATCTATAAATATTATTGAATTTTATTTTAAATTTATTATATAATTATATATAAATTAATTTTATTTTATTGAATAAAATAATTATCATTAATTTAATTTATATATTATTATTTAATTAATTATTATAATATATTTTATATTATTATTAGTTAAACGGATGTGTCACATCTGTAGTTTTTTTTTAATTTATTAATTTATATATTTTAAATTAATTTATATATTTTAAATTTATTATATAATTATATATAAATTAAGTTTATTTTATTTAATAAAATAATTATTATTAATTTAATTTATATATTATTATTTAATTAATTATTATAATATAAATATTATAAATGAAATGGATGTGCCAAATCCGTTGTGACAGTAGTTTTTTTTTATATATAAATATTATTTAATTAAATTAATAATAATTATTTAATTAAATAAAATAAAATTAGTTATCGTAATATATTATAAAAAAATAAAAAATTAAAGTAATTTATATATTAATTAAAATATAATATTTAAAAAACTAAAAAAAAAATAACGGATGTGGCACATCCGTTGAATAAAATTGGGTATGGGGTGGTGAAACAGATGTTAACATTCATTTTGTATCAAGGATAAATTGGGTATAGGGTAGTGCAGGGAGCAATTGGTGGTGGTGGAGGGAGCAACACTCTTTTTTCTGTTTCCTTGCTTTTGTGCCCATAACTATCTTATCAGCGTTGGGCTTTAAGGGCTTTCTCCCTTTGTCATTTTCCTGCCTTAAAATATAAAATGCTCTAATAATCAGATCTTTCACTAAGTTCATTGATCGTTCTTGTTTTTAGAAATCAAATTTACAAAAAAAAATAACTTATTGCTATCCCTAATAATTCAATCCAACAAAACAAAAAGCACAGTTATAAGGTTCCTAGGTTTCTTTTTGTTTTTAAAGTTTGAGCAATTTCATTAGTGTCACATAAGAGTTGAATTGAATTTTTAAAGATCAAATTCAGATGCATTTTAGATCCAAATAATTGGATTAGGATTTGAATCAAAATCTATTTTTCTGCATTGGATATTTTTAAAATTCAAATCCAAAGATCAAGTTTAAAATCTAAAATCCACTTTTTATAAAAGAAATTTAAAATGACTTTCTAAAACTTGTGTCATTGTTAATTTTGAACGGTCCAACCAGTCTGAACTCTTAACTCTAGTCAATCCATCTCGACTTTCGATCTAGGTCAAACTATTTCACCTTTCGACCTAGGCCAATATGTCTCAACCTTCGATCAAATCCAATCCATCTCAATCTCATGTCCATGTAAGCTAGTTAGACCTTTTGGTTGGGGTCGACTCGATCAAATTTGGCCGAATTTTAGTTGGAGTCGCCTCTGTTTAGTTGTTGTCAGAGTCGACTTTGTTGAATTCGATCAAATTTCCAACAAAGTTGAATCGGCCAAATTTTTGTCAAGGCTAACTCAACCAACTTTTTGTCAAGTCAACTCAATTAAATTTGACCAAATTTTGATTGGGATCGACTTGACAAGATTCAACCAAATTTTGGATAGGTTAGCTTGGACGAATTTTACTTAAAGAGCTAATTCTGTAAATTCAAAATTCTACCAAAATTTGGATGAGGTCAACTTTGGTGAATTTTTTTTAAAAGAATAATTTCGTAAAATTCAGCTGAATTTTGATTAGAGTTGGTTGAATTTGACCATATTTTAGCAATTCTTGAATCAAACAAATTTGGAAAATATTGGTTAAGGTCGATGAGGTCGAAATTTGGTTAAACCGTTTTAACCGACCTTTGATCAACCTTTGACCTGAAGTAGCCCTTCTTGACCTTTAGCCCATGTTTGTCCATCTTGATCTTTAATTCACATCGACCCTTCTTGATCTTTGAACCGAGTCAACTAGTTTTATCCTTAGTCAAAATATAAATCGTCTCGACCTCCACTCTAGGTCAATCCTAACTTAACCTTCAACCCGAATCGATTAAGTTCAATCTTGTGTTTGAATTGGTCTGGTCAATCTTAATATTTTATCTAAGTAAGTTCATCTCGACTTTGAATCTAATTCAACTAAAATTTAGATTGAATATCTAGATTTTTTATTCAACATCTTAATTGAAAGAATGGATATCCAGTTAAAAATTATAAAATTGGGATAAAATTGAAATGTAAATTTAATAAAATAGATTTTAAGTGGATTGAATTTGTAATAAAATGAATTTTAAATAAATTGGATTGGAGAAAAATGAATGGGATAAAGAAAAGTGGATTTTTTGCCACCCTAGTTTCACGGGTTGAAGAAGAACAACTTATATAAGTGCACCTATGATTTGGGCATATATAATAATTAATACAGGGATTTGTGAAGGCTGTTTTGTCACCTGTGTTTTTACACTTCACAAAATATCAACCATATTTTTCTATAATTTATCTTCGATCTGCTTTGCTTTGCTTTTCCCGATACATTGTATGCCACTATCTCGAGTCCCAATTAACTTATCAAGACGCAATTCATGACTCAATGTGATAGGTTTGGACTACATCATTTAAATTTCTCAACTCTTATCATTGTATTTATTTGTGATTTCATTCACGTACCCATTAAAATTTTGAAATTTTGCTACATTTTTCACTTAGGAAGTCCTTAGACTAGGTCGTTCTCAAAATTTGCAAGCAAAATGATAAATAAACTTGCATAAGTGACATTATTTGAATTTATCTTGATGTTAGACCAATATCAACCTTTTTTAAATAAATATAAAGATAAAATGAACATTTTCTTTTATCTCATATTTATATTAAACATTCTAAATTTATTTTGTAATTCATTTCAAACCAAAATAAAAATAAGAAACCAAATTTATTTTAAACACTCTAAATTTATTTTGTATTTTATTTTAAACCAAAATAAAAATAAGGTACATACCAAATTTTGTGTGTAGGTGTGTGGAATAAAAGGACACTAATTCGAAAATAACAAAAATTAAAATTCTCTAATATAATTATTCTTAACAAATTTTTAAATTTGAATTTTTTTAAAATATATATCTAAATAATTATATATATATATATATATATATATATATCGTATAATCGGTCGGTTAATATATTTTTCTACACTGACCGACTAGACAACCTGTTCGAAACTGCATCTTTCTAAACAAAATTGAAAGGTGTCATATACATTATACCTGACTTGTCTACGTTTCGGTGACCGATCGGTAAGTACAAATATAAATTATTTTTCATAAACCCTACATGATTAACAAGACAAAGCATGCTTATAAACCTTTTGACCGTAATTAGACCAACTCTAATTAAAAGTTCACATCAAACCTATAAATAGGTAAAGTAAGAAGGTAGCTGATTGTATTTATTGTGGAATTAATATTCCACTATATCTAACTTCAGGGTTAGAGTGTCTTTGACAAGTACACCACCACTGGACTTAAAGACTGACGAAGAAAAACTAATGATTAAGTGTAAAGAAATAGTTCTTGACCCCACTATTTGAAACATTATACTATCAAATTTTCAATAAAAAGCAAATCTATGTATCAAAATTTCTTATCTAAAGACTTTAATTTCTAGTTATCCCTTTAAAATAACTTAAATATAAGATTTTTTTAAATAGTTAATTAACAACAATATAACAAAAATCATTAAATAAAGATGACATATTTAAAGTATTAAACTTTTTTATACTATTTTTTTCATTTTTAATTTTATCATTGTGACTTTTATTTATTTGATCATTTAATGAAATAAAATTAAAAAAAATATTTTACTTTTATTTTTTAAAATAATATTATTTAAAAAGTAATATATATTTATTAATAATACAAATAGTTTACATTATAATATAAAATAAATTTTAATGTAACATTTTGTCTTAAACAAATCACATTTATCTTTTATTATCTTAATTTATAATATAAATATTTTTATTGTTGAATATTTTTCATATTTTTAGTATGTACATAAAAATTGATATAAAGTTTTAACTAATTATATTTGTAACAGAATAAATTAAACCATTGTACTTAATAATTTATTCCAAAGGTTTAAATTAGATATTTGTAATAATAAAATCATACTTAAGATTATAAATTTTGTTTTATATTATTTGAATAATATTTTACTATTTTTAACTTGAAAATGTAGAGCTTATAGACTTTAGTAAAATCAAAACAAAAAACTAAAAATAACAAATTAATCGTTTTAAAATATACCACTAATGTATTTATACAATCATTACTTGAGTCTACAAATATATATTAGACATGTATTGATTAGACAAGTCTAGCAATACATACTAGAAAAATATAACAAAACATCACATACATTGATTAGAGGAGTCTAATAATACACAATAAAAGAGTTTTTTCATAGATTAATTAGATGAGTATAATAAAAAATCATTATATGAGACATTTCACACATTGATTAGATGAGTATAAAAAAATATTAAATGAGTTTGTCGATGTAGTGATTAGAAAGGTTTAACAATATATATTAGATGCATTTGTCCATACAATTACTAAACAAGTATAGTAAAAAGTATTAGATGAACTATTTCACACATTGATTAGACAGGTCAATGAATACCCATTAAAGGAGTTTATCCTTACAGTAATTAAATAAGTCTAGCAACAAATATTAAATGAGTTTAAATACTAATAAGACAAGTATGAAAATATACTTTGCACAAGTTTGTTTGTCCATACGAAAATCATACGAGTCTATTAATACACAATAGATGAATTTATTCATTGGTTAAACAAGTCTTGCAATATAATTAAATGAGTCTGCATATACACTAATTGGACGATCATATCCATACATTAATTAAACGATTCTAGCAATAAACACTAGACGAATATGTTTATACATTGATTATACAAGTATAACAATATACATTAGATAAGTTTGTCTATAAACAAACTAGACAAGTTTATTAACATTAGACAAGTTTGTCAACTCACTAATTAGACGAGTCTTGCAATACACATTACATGAGTCTGAATATACACTTATTAGATGAGTCTAGCAATACCCGTTATACAAATGTATTCTTATACTGATTAAACAAGTCTAGTAATACATATTATGTGAGTTTATCAATGTATTGATTAGACGAGTCTAACTATACACATCAGACAAATCTTTTCATACATTGATTAGAAGAATATAGCAAAAAAATTACACAGAGATTTTTCATACGATAATTAGATGAGTATAACAAAAAAATATTAGACAAGTTATTTCATACGTTGATTAGAAGAGTGTAACAAAAATTATCAAACAAGTTTAGAAATACATTGATTAGATGAGCAAAACAAAGAAACATTAGACAAGATTGTCAATGTATTGATTAAACGAGTCTAACAATACATATTAGATGACGCTAGCAATATACATTAGACAAATCTTTCAACAAATAAATCAGACATATATATTAATAAACATTAAACAAGTATGTTCATTTACTACTTAAATGAATCTTGCATTGCACATTGGACGAGTCTATTCATACATTGATTAGATGAGTATAACAAAAAACATTACACAAGTCTAGCACATTAAACGAGTCTGTCCATATATTGATTAAATGAGTATAACAAAAACTATTAAATGAGATATCCTAGTGAGTCTAAGAATTCATATTTATCTCTCTTTACCCAAAACCTTAAACTCTCTTTAAGGAATTGGACAAAATATAGTCACATAACTTCGAGAGAATGGGTGCCTCCTCACAAAGGGGGTCATAGTGATCAGGCCTGGGCGACTGTTTGCAAATTTGTAAGACCATGTATGGAGACTAATGCTTTGAAACCAACCACATAAAGAATTAATATCTCTCTCTACCAAAAACCTTAAGACAGTGGGTTAATTTCACCTTTATATGGTGCTGCACTTTCTCATTTCTATCCAATGTAAAATTTAGTCTCACTTGAATTCCCATCCACAATTCACATACATAAATATATTCATACACTAATTTATATTTTTACTAAGTCAACTTTACATATTTCTATATTCTTATTTACTTTTAATAAATCTACTATATTTTTACACATGTTTTATCCTCTAAACTTTTACAAAGTCTACTATTTTTATTATTTTTATAATCATATTGACTTTCTAAACATATAAATTAATTTTAAGATTGATTTTATTTAAAATTTAATTATAAACTTAAAAGTATTTATTATTTTTTCCTCCATCTCTAATTCTCTTCTAATAAACACACAAACTAACATAAACCTATATATTAGTTTTCATAAAAATATAAAAATCCATGCCTTAAAATTGCTTATTCAAATACTATTTAGAGAGGTTAATGAATTTTAATTTCTTCTTATTCCTTTAAAATAACTTAAATGATTTTTTTAAGTAATTAATTAAACCCAGAGATTTTCCTTAAAGAAATCAGGTATATATGGATATAATACAACTAATCTTATGTGAAGTTGTCAATTAATATAAGAAACAAAAATTGAATAAAAACTAAAGGTTTTTTTATCGTAAAATATAATCATTTATATTATATACTCGATACTTAATTACAAACATCGCATTATCTTTGATTAAATAGGAAAAAATTCACATAAAGTTCTAAATTAAAACACACAATCAAACTCAATAATTTTAACGTGCTCATATTTACACTTCTCGCACTAATCGATATCACTTGAAAAGTTTTTCTCAGACACTCTCTTATAATATTTTATCCCCATACATTGTATAATCATGTAGCAAAACAGATCTAGAATTCTCCAAAAGTGATTCTCTCTGAACAAACGTGCTTTTCATGATCTCTATTCCCATCTCCCTTTACCTATAAACTAAGAAAATGAACAACTTGGAGTCCTACCCTCCCATTCTCCGCCACCTTAGCCACCCCCGCCAGCACCCTGCAGACGGCGGCGACCCGATCCAGGAGTCGGACCCGGATCCACTACCAGTCATAGATCTTGAACGCTTAAGCCATGACATGAATATGCAGAAGGTCCTTGAAGAGGCTTGCAAGCATTGGGGGTTGTTCCGTTTGGTTAACCATGGAGTTCCATCAACCCTATTGACCCAACTTCAAGACCAAGCCAAACAACTCTTCTCTCTTTCCTTTGAGTCCAAACAAGCCTCATGTAATGGTGCCAACCCTGTGACTTACTTTTGGGGCACCCCTGCCCTTACTTCCTCTGGGGCACCCCTAACAACTGCCCCTCAAAACATCAATTGGGTCGAAGGTTTCAACATGCCTCTGCCTCAACTCTCCCAATTTCAACCTCAACTTCCTCAGCTTCACTCTTTCAGGTAAACGACTTCATTCTCTTCTTTCTCCCTCGTTTGCAATGTGGATAAACGATGTTAGTAGGTGATGATTTAGATCGGTTCATGTTCCTTCTTTCACATATTCAAAGTTTTTAATTTACAGCAAAAAAGTTAAGTATTCGGGGATATTTTACTCTGTAATAAGAGCCATGCATGCTACAGTTTTTAACTATCAAATCTAGGTCCCATCAGAATTTATCCTCGTTCTCTACACATGATAGTTAGCCTCTTGTCGTAAAAAGCACCCATTTTCCTCATATCAGTGTTCATTCAATCATGAAACAATTTTTACTTTCTGTTTCATGTTGTTCTTTTGTAACCAAGCTGATCAAAAAATCATGTTTTGTAGCCAAATTTTTGGTTATGCTGCAAGGTTAAATCGGTGAAAAAACTGGTTCAATAAAAAAAAGTAATAAATTATCAAATTTGTTTTACATATATGAACTTTTATTTCTAATGGTTATTAGTAAACTATTAAAATTTCAGTTTGAGTATATATTTTATTTAAACTTTTATATGTATTTGAAATATTAAAAATTATTGTTTTATATAAATTTTGGAATATGATGATGTTTTGTCTGATATGTATTTTGGCATGTTGTGGTTGGGAAGAGATTCGGTGGTGGAATATGGAGAACATTTGAGCAGAATTGGTAGAAAATTATTCGAAGCTATGGTGAAGAACCTTGACCTGAACATTGAAGCATCAAGTTCTTACGTAGCAGAAAGCACAGGAATTATGCGTATTTATCGTTATCCAAAGTGCTCAAACTCTAACCTTGGTTTGGGCATGGAGGTGCACACAGATAGCTCTGTATTGTCTATATTGAGCCAAGAAAATGAAGTGAGTGGACTTGAGCTCCTCAAAGATCATCAATGGCTCACTGTTAAACCCGTTTCCAACACACTCATCGTCAACCTTGGAGACATGATGCAGGTCAAATTTTATTATTATATAATTTAGTTTTTTAATTCTTTATGCATTTATATCCTTTTAATCTTAAAATGGGTTAATATTTTTTTCTTTCCTTTTATGTTATTTAAACTATTTAAAGAATAAAAAGGATGCAGTTAAAATAAAATTAGGTTTAATTAATAACTTATTCTTTATATTTAGATATTTGATTCATTTATGTCTTAATGTTTAATTTTTTCTAAATTGACTCTATAGTTTTTTTTAGAAAAAATCGAATTAAGTTTTTTATTTTTTAAAATATATTTATGGTGACTTTTTTTCATTAAATTTATTTTGACACTTTTTGAAAATATTATGTGTCAAAATTTATCGCATGTCAAAATTTAGATAATTTTATTTTAATGTCAAAATCAAAAAGATTTCAAGATAAAAAATGATATAGATTTTCTTATATTTTAACATGTGATACTTCTATACATTACATAAAATAGAAACTCAATTAAACCAAAAACAGATCAAAAGTCTAAATATAAAATCTAAATTTATAATTAAAAAAATAAAATTATAAATTAATTTTTAACTCAAACATTAATTTAAATATTAATAGTAATTAAAATCTTGATAATATCTAAATTAGTCAATATAATAATTAATTACTTTATGTCTTTAAAATTAATTATTGTTTAATAATTTTCTTATAGTCATATAATAGTTTTTAAATTCCTAATAATAATAAAGAAATTATTTACAAAGCAAAGACTAATTAATGTCATTTTTTATTACAGAAATATTTTAAAATAATATTCAAAAGGATAAAATGAAACAATAGATATATCATAAATGATATTTTATGATGCAATGTGTATAATTTATTGGTATTATAAGGGATAATGTTATTGTTTAGGCAATAAGTGATGACAAATACAAAAGTGTGACGCACAGAGTGAAGCTAAACAATGAGAGAGAAAGGATCTCACTATGCTATTTTGTGTTCCCTAATGAAGACCTCCAGATTGAGAGTTCCAAGTACAGACCCTTCACTTACAAAGAATTTAGGGCAAAAGTTCAACAAGACATCAAAACTGTCGGTCACAAAGTTGGCCTTCCAAGGTTTCAACACACTCCTCATCCTTTGAATTAAAACAATCAACATATTTTGTTGAATTCATTTATTGTTATTAAAATATTACTTATAAACAATTTCTTTCAAATATATTTTACTTTATTTTCTCATGTTGTTACATAAAACAAATATATTGAAAAATATAAGTAGATTGGAGTAGTTTAATTTAATTTTTTTATTAACTATGTATTATTTATAGAAAAGTTACATCGAAGAATTGAATCTAAAAGAAAATTAACGAAATCACTATAAAATACCAAATATATGTGAAAAAACAATATAGAGGATTGCATGCTATTAGAAGTATTAGGTCAATTAAATATAAAATTAATAATATTGAATTAGATTTATTTTTTATATAAAATTAATTATATTAATTTTATAATATTGAATTAGACTTAAAATTTATTTTTTATTATTGTATTAAATTATATTTATACCAGATTTATTAATTTTTAATGTACTGTGTTTGTAACAACCCAAAATATATAGTAAAAACTATATAAATAGTAGTCAATATCATAATATGATAGAACAGTTAAAGAATTACAAATAAGGAGTTAATCTTACAATCATTCAAAATGGCTATAAAATTTAAAACTTTATCTACAATAGAGTATTTCAAAAGATAACAGACAACTAAAAGATCAAATCTAAAACAGCAGTGTCATTGCCCTCCAATGCTTGCTCCAGAGGAACCTCATCCACCTTTGCTCACATCCAAATGGATGATCATTGCAAAAGGAAAACATCACACGTACAACATACAAACACAAGAGTAATGGTGAGCTAGGTAAACAAAGATCATATAATTATAATAACATAAGACATGTAGAGTTCAATCAAGCACATCATACTGGTTAAACATCCTAACATGCTAAATTCTAAACTTGACTCGTCCAGACTTGGAATAATTGTCGAGCTATGGCGGGTTATGCACTCATGGTGGCTTCTACTACTTTGCAAAGTCATTGCCAAACAGTTTCACCCTGCCACCATCACGAGGTTAGTCTGTTCCGGGCCTTGAGGCATACTGGAAGCCCTCAAGACTAAGACCTCCTGCTACTCCTCACCACATGGTTCAATCCTCTCTACTTAAGAATGAAAGACCATTGGAGTTTCAGGAAAACCCCCAAGACTAAGCTCCCTGCAATTACTCTAAACAACCTGGAATCTCACCAAAAGATTCTATACTGATCTTACAATCACCCCCTTGAATCACATACTTTTGCTTGAAATTTCAATCATAATCATACATATTTATATACTACCATACACCTTAACCACACTTCACCAGCAACATTTAATAGAATTTCATCCCATAAATAACAAAAGAGAGAAACCTGCTTACCACTATTCGCTCTGCGCACCCAATTCGTAAGGCGAGACCAGGAGTCACTTGCATAGCGATTTGTCTCGTTATGCGAATTAACTCGCAGAGGTACCAGACCTCAACCTCTCGCATAGCGGACCCAGGTCGCTATGCGAGAACCCCAAACAGAGACTAACCCTCCCAAACCACTCGCTATGTCGTCCCTTTCGCTATTCGAATAAAATTAGAATTAACCCCAGACCACTAGCAGGCGCATAGCGCCTTGATTCTCCATGTGAATCACTAAACCAAGAGCAACCCATCCCAACCATTCGCACAGCGCCCAATTCGCTATTCGAATAAATAAACGGAGAGCAACCTCTCACGTCATCCGCACAGCGCACCAACTCGCTGTGCAAATGCCCTTGGCAGAGAGCACCCTATCATAGCGACTCGCTATGCGAAACTACTCGCACAGCGAGTCTGCATAATCTGCAGAATGTAATTCTGCAGATTTATGCAA